>CP045903.1:11811453-11866193 GCA_013387185.1 Caligus rogercresseyi | reverse complement strand
GATAGATAGATAGATAGATTATAATAGATAGATAGATAGATAGATAGATAGATAGATAGATAGATAGATAGATAGATAGATAGATGATAGATAGATAGATAGATAATAGATAGATAGTATAGATAGATAGATAGATAATAGATAATAGATATATAGATAGATAGTAGATAATAGATAGTATAGATAGATAGATAGATAGAAGATAGATAGATTAAAGATAGATAGATCATAGATAGATAGATAGATAGATAGATAGATAGATAGATAGATAGAGAGATAGATAGATAGATAGATAGATCGATACTAGATAGATAGATTATAGATAGATAGATAGATAGATAGATAGATAGATAGATAGATAGATAGATAGATAGATAGTAGATATAGATAGATAGATAGATAGATAGATAGATAGAAATAGATAGATAGATAGATAATAGATGATAGATAGATAGATAGATAGATAGATAGATAGATAGATAGATAGATAATAGTAGATATAGTAGATCGATAGATAGATAGATAGATAGATAAGATAGATAGAAGATAGATAGATAGATAGATGAGATAGATAGATGATAGATAGATAGATAGATGATAGATAGATAGATAGATAGATAGATAGATAGATAGATATAGATAGATAGATAAAGATAGATAGATAGATATAGATAGATATATAGATAGATAGATAGATAGATAGATAGATAGATAGATAGATAGATATAAGATAGATAGATAGATAGATAGATAGATAATAGATAGATAATAGATAGATAGATAGATAGATAGATAGATAGATCGATAGATAGATAGTAGATAGATAGATAGATAGATAGATATATAGATAGATAGATAGATAGATAGATAGATAGATAGATAGATAGATAATAGATAGATAGATAGTAGATAGTAGATAGATAGATAGATGATAGATAGATAGATAGATAGATCATTAGATAGATAGATAGATAGAATAGATAGATAGATAGATAGATAAGTATGATAGATAGATAGATAGAGAGATAGATTAGATAGATTGATAGATAGATAATAGATAGATAGATAGATAGATAGATAGATAGATAGATAGATAGAAGAACCCATAGAGATATAAAGATATAGAGAGCTGATTCCCTTCAACAGCAGAAAACATTGTTCAGCTGTATTCTGTGGTGTCCACTATAAACAAATTAATTTGTACTAGGTCATCGTAAGCTGATCATAGAGATAGATATATCTCTATGCTTAGCTTACGATGACGTAGTACAATTAATTGTTTATATTGGACACACAGATACATCTGAAAGGAATAAGCTCTTTATATCTTTTTATCTCTATGGAAGAAACAGATTACAAAAAAATATCTTCCCACTAGCCGGTTGTGCGCCATTGAAAATGGCCGGTCCAGCGAAATTTAGCAGTATCTTTTAATATGAACGTACATTGTTTTTCAAATACAATAGCTTCATTGTCACTTCTTCTACACACCAGACTGTCATGGTAGCTCAACAGCTAATAAAAAGATCCCTCCATTATATGACCATACAAAAATAAACTGTCTCCGCAAGTCTTTTAATACGCGAACACAAGTATACATCTAATTTAACTTATTTGTGTGTGTGTGTGTGTGTATGTTAACATACAATAGGGGGCTTTGACTCTCTTTATCCGCAACTGGGCACAAAGATAATGTAAAAGGCATTTACTCCAGATATATTTTTTCTCTCCTTCCCTCCTGGGCCTCATAAAAAATGAGAACCTTGCAGTATTTTAGGAATTTGTCTAAAGAAAGTTACTAGCAAATAAAGATCCTCCTTTCTTCCTAGTCGAACATGTATGTATGTACATTGGGAACAAGTGTAACAAGTGCTTTCCGTATGTTTATTTGTATGCCCATGGACCATTTGTAACTCATCGCAACCAAAGGGGCTCCTTATATAATCTATCTCTATGATCAGCTTACGATGACGTAGTACAAATTAATTTGTTTATAGTGGACACACAGAATACAGCTAAACAATGTTTCTCTGCTGTTGAAGGGAATCAGCTCTCTATCTTTATATCTCTATGGTTTCTTCCGCCAAAAATATATTGCTACAATATATTAAGAACGTCATAAATAGTAACTTGTTTTACGTTACATGAAAACCTGAAATAAACGTACCTAGTATTTTAAATATCTTGATTGGAAACACTGGGTTGGAATCTTATCTTTGGAGCAATGTTCACACGTCAACAGGCAGGAATGCAATTATGCCTTATTTCATAATGCCAAATGTTCTTCAAATAAGTTGATCTCCTTCTCATTGAAACCAATCATTTTGGAGAAAGGGGTTCCAATTTTTAAGCCTGAGTGGCATATCTGTGGTATAAAGTAATTAACTTTAGTTTTTCAGTGGGGAACAAACTTTATACAAACATTGATAAACAGGACAATAGTCTAACTGGTTATATAAAACAATTTTCAAAAGGATATTTGAAAAAAGCCAAATTAATTTTAGGTTGGAATGAAATTAAAAAACTATATGAGGAGGTTAATTATAAAAATTGATAGATCGAAAGATGTAAATAATAAAATGGAGGACTTCTTTAATATTCTGACTCAACACTGGAGGGTCAGAACTTTCCGTGGAAGCAGCAACTTTTAAAATTCTAAAATGCGACCGATTAAACCGGCGAGAGATTATTATCCTTTCTTGAAATATAACAATCTATTTTAAACCAAAAAATTATTAGAGTTTTTAATCAGATATAATAGAGCCGAAAAATGTTATTCGCCTGTTTGATTCGATAGAATTGCATTCGACTGGATATAAATAAGCACTTGAACGAGTAAATTAGTCCATCATACCTAGGATCTTATCAATGAGGTTGACCATAATACACTTTCCCCTCTCGGGATTCGAACCGGCGCTCTTAAAAATGAAAGATAAACGCGCCTTAACGCACTGACTTTTTGCACTTTATTTAAATGATTATTATCAGAGCCATCATCCAAACCAACATATACTTAAAACATTAGATGTTAGTTGAATCTTTATAAATTAATGTTCTCTGCTTTATTTTCGTTAGACGATTTTTTACTCTATAACAATAGATATGCACATAAAAATTCATATACAAACTAAAGTAAAGAACACGACCAGACAATGGGATATCTGTATGTCAGCAGTAAATAAAAAGTCCTCCATAAAAATATTTTTTTAACCATAGCTAAGCATTTTGACTTCCTCTTTTTTACAATTACTTTTTAAATTGTTGAAGAATTGATCAACATCCCCGCATTATGAGCATCCTTTAGGCTTACTTAACTTATCCTATTTATCTTAAAATGAACCGATAAACTATGGTACTATTTGTATGTGTGTTTATATAAGATTAATTCCATTTTTCAATGAAATGAATCAGCCAATCTTGACTTAACTTGATTATGACTTCTAAGTATAAATATGGAAATATCTGCATACAAATATGAATATGAAATAATCTTAAAAAAAGCACCAGTACAAAATTAAAGTAAAAGACGAACTTAAATGGCTTTTTTATGATTTCTTGACAGGAAATGACTCTCATGCTGGTTGGCATGACATTGGTTGAAATATAGGTCATAGAAGTAGATGTATTTATGCATATTTGTACCCTCAGAAGGTTATATATATATATATATATAACCTTTTGAATAACCTTTGATAAGAACCTTTACGACAATAATTCCTTAAGAACCATTATTTGTCATAATTTATTTAGGTTTCTAATGGATGATAACCAGGTTGTAAATGATAAATATGCAATGTCCAAACCAAAGAGAATGAAGAATGTTTGAATTGTTAGCGCGGAAATTCGGAGTATTTAATAGTTCTCTTTTTTTAGAGGAAGACAGCTACACCATGAACTAAAAAAGTGAGACTTTATATTATATATCATGAGATAAGGATAGCGGTGTGACATCGTTTCTAGGCGCTTTGACCGTAAACGCTTTTGCTGTTTCAATTTTGAATGTTTTCCGGATTCGCCGTAAATGCGAGTGACCGTATTCCTTTCCTGCAGTATATTAATTCTGCTGTCTTAATATGTAGGGCAAAAAGGAAGAATAAAGCGTGCGCCCAGCTTTGGGAACAAGTGTAACAAAGTGCTTTGACGTATGTTTATTTGTATGCCCATGGACCATTTCTAACTTCCGAAGCTGAGGGGAGGAAGTGTCGCCCGCTTGTAAAGCTCTGTTGACACACAATGTTGCAGCTTCAAAAACCATGGATATTGGATAAGGCTTTGACAGTCATTTGGGCTTAAGTTGGAGCCTTTGAATCTATTATTACCTTCGGTAGCTTAACTTTTCTGTGAAAAGTACGAGATAATCTGTTTTATGTTGAAACATTCCTATTTAATAAACAATTTTCTTTATTTCGTCATGAAGGTTATTTTGATCATCATAAATAAATTCATTGTTTGCGGTAAACTTATTTTTTAATTAAGTTTATCATGAAGTCTTTTCCCGAATTTTATTTGCATTTATCTTTTTCGATATTAGGAAGAAATTGCCGTGGACAATACGGCCTAGGAAGAAGTCAAAGACCAAGAAAAGATGGACCCAGAAGAAATAACTCAAGATAAAAAAGGAAAATGATAATGAACATGGAATATATGTCCCAAGTAAATATTAGCCCCTTCATTTATTAGCAACAAGGACATAATTTATTTAAGATTGCTAATATAAATTTTGCAATTATTTAATCAATTGACATACGAAATAGTATTTGATCAATACTTCGTTATATTCCACTCAATACTTGCCTACCCATGATTTTTGCTTATTTTATCATAAGTCATCCTTTTCCTTTTCTATATTGGGTCATTTTTTCCGGGTCCATTTCTTCCAAGGTCATATTTTCCTCGTACATTTCTTCCGGACACCACCTTTTTAAAACTAGAACTACCAGACAGTTGACCCCCCCCCCCCTTGAACAACCATTAGGGGGTCATTAACGACCCATATGATAAGTTTAATAGTTTTTATTGATAAGCTTAATAGTTTTTATTGATAAGTTTATATTAATTTGCACAATATTAAGAACATTACATTCACATATATACATCATTTTTCATCTAAACAATTTTGACATTTGTATTTGGTAATTTTCCAGTAATTTTACTACATTTTCCACAATCAGTGCATTCACATACAGTTCATTTATTTAAAGTTTTATAATTACAATTGTCAATTTGGCAATGCTTGCGTTTCTTTGATACTGCATTTCTCGGCGAATTTGAATTGTCCAAAATATTAGTTGCACACATTTCCATGGCTAAATCTTGCAAAAATTGACGGCGAGTAATTTTATTTTTGAAAGTGTCTTTATATAGAATCCGAACGTTTATCCCTGCTAAAATGTAAACATCATGGTTACCAATTGAGTTAAAAATGCAAATTTTAGTATGTCAAACGTAACATAAAATTAAACAGTTACATGAAAGTCAGAGTTCGGCCATATCTGTGAACCCAGAAATCCCAGTTTTAGTCTATAAAAATGTTAAAAATGTCCCTCTTGGTAGTTTTAACAACAATGGAAGAAGCTATTGAAGATTATTTATATGCAGCACCAAAAAAAAAGATCCAAGATTGGAAAGTTTTATATTGATTTAGTGCTATAAAGAAAATGCATTAAGAAAAGATTTCATATAACTAACTTTATAAGTTGCAAATGCTATGTATACGTTTTACCATGAGGAAGATGAAACAACTGCATCTTGGGAAACGAATAATTTATATACCCAGTTACGCCCATGGAATCCCAAAATACTCAGTTTAAAAAATGTTTTACACCTACAACTACAAAATAAATGTAAGTCTTTTAATCTTCTCAAATCCTTAGTAACGAGCCTTAATGTCGTAAGATATCGTAACGAAAAATGAGATATTCATAACAACGATGCATTTTGGCCGTGCGTATCTAATAATTCACGTAGGATAATAGTCATTTTCAACTCTTGATAACCAAAAATGAGTTATCCAATGCCCAACTCAATCAAAAACTACATTTTGGCTGAAAAAATCAGCTGAAATAATTAATAAGGGAGTGTGATAGCCGTGCGTGTTAAGGCGTGTTCAACTCACTGTGTTGGGGACGCAGGTTTTAATCCCGAGAGTGGATGGCCAATTTTTGGTCTACCTCATTGTTAAGATCCTAGGTTCGATAGACTAATTTTAATGCTATAATGCTTATTTATATCCAGTGGGATGCAATTTTATCTATCCATATAAGCAAAAAAAAGTAACATCATCGGTAATAAGGTCGTTTTAAAATGATTTTTTTTTTTAAATGCATTGCTTTCTTAAGTGAAATAAATTTTAAAATTTCAAGCAGTTTCTTTAGAGAGAAGTTGTCAATGCGTAATGTTAATGGTGTGGAGGAATTGAGAGCAGCTTTTATTTAATCACCATCCAGATACATTGACTACGTTGCGAGGATTTCGGATACTAAAACGGGATATAATCGCTGTTTGTATGTATGCATGTATGACGGCTACTGCGCTTATTTGTACAGGGTTCTGCGGTATAATCTGGAACAACTTATTCCCTGAGTATCAGGCAAGCTTTTCTTTTCCTTACGGACGTGTGAGTTCACATGTCTTTGATTGACAACAAAATTGTCCTCTGAATTCGAACGCCGCGCCGCCCTAAGATTGTTATCCGTTGTTGTGGTTTTGCCGGGTCCTTAAATAAACTCTGTACGACTCAATCTGAGCTCTGTACGAGAAACAATAGCTCCCTGGATCAGTTTAGACCTAGACTAAAGAGGATTCAGGAGTTTCCAACAAAAGTTGACAACAAATCCAGGTGATAAATTAGCTGGAATGGTCTAGAACGCCGTATCCGCAAAAGATTTAAGACCCATACTCTTTTCCGTTAAAGAGAAGGTGTTAAAATAACCATAACTTGGAAGGATCATGTTGGTGCATAAGAATGAATTAAATTTAAATCAGATGTTTTGTGTATGGCTAGATTTTTTTACTATTGAGGACATTAAAAGATGCAGAGTTCTGGTCATAACAATGAGTAGCTATCACACTAGAAAAAACAGTTTTTGTGCATTCCACGAGCACCTCCCTTTTCCAACATGATTGAAGTTTTTTTTTTTGAAGGAGTTGTATAACTAATCGGAACTTTTAACCAGAAGTATCTAACGAATTTTTTTGAGTAACAAATATTGCAGAACATACTTTCCAATATCCAACTCCATGTCATGATGGGTTTAGAATTAATGCAAATTATTTTTCTAAGACACTGTACAAGCATGTGAGTTGAGCTCATGTCAGGTGAAGCACTGATACAATTAGTCAGATTTAAAGGATTAGGATTAAGAGTCCTGTTTATAGGAATTCATGTTCGCAAATATTCCTAATGACGTCATTGCCTCTCACGTTTTTCGGAGAGTAAGGCTCCAGCTAAGACATTACCATAGTACATAGAGATGATCTTGTGAAAGTTTGAACGAAATCGAATATTGTTAAGTGTCTCCTCAACGGACCCAAAAGTTATGTAGCAATTTTTTCCCGCCATTCGATAGTCTCTCATGTCCTCAATATAAATACTATTTTGAAATAATTATGTGTAAAATGATCTCAAAGATTCCAAATTATTCTTATTTTTATATACATAAAAATATGTAAGTGATAAAAGTTTGAAATAGTCATTTTTGGAGTATTTTTCATTGTAATGATTCTTTTAAAACTTATATATATATATATACCAGGAAACGACCGGGACACTTTTTTTCGCCGGGAGTCGGGCCGGGCCAAAACTGGACCAGGACTTTAGTATATTTTCGTTCCTTAGTCATTCTAAAAGTGATGACGTTTTTTTAGAAAAGAATTTCCTAAAAAAAAGGACGACATTTTTTTATAAAAGTCTTTTTAAATATTTTTTTAATTTTCAAAATTCGTTTCTTTAAAAAAACGTCGACACTTTCAGAATGAGAACGACCAAAAATATTAAAGTCCCGGCCCGTGATTTTTAGACACCGGGCTGGGACACATAAAAAAAGACGGTACCCGGGCTGAGACACTCAAAAAATGGTTTCCATATATATATATATATATATATATATATATATATATATATGTGTGTGTACGATTGTATGTATGTAAAGTCTCACAATATGTAGCCTTGATGCCACTGCGCTTGCTTCTATCACTGCTCGTCGCACCCAAAAAAATGGATAGTATACCTATTATTCTCTCAAGAGATATAAACCCATTTATATGATTGAATCATATATAAATATGTAGTATACTTTTAGAGCAAATACATTCATAGATATACATTTAGTCCTCGTAGAAGGATGATAAGTCTCTCCCAACTACTTGCTTTTGTTGTTGTATTCCCTCATGAGTCCATACAAATAATATAACTACAAGTACAGCAGCATCAACCTACGAAGAATGACACACACATACACACACATAGGATGAGAATGAAATTGGAAATGGAGATTTTTATATTAATACAAGATTCCTTTTCTTTTTTTATTAATCTCTATTTCATGAGTATCTCAGGGAGATGAAGGAGATACATTATAAAATAATCTACTTTATGTTTATTGATTTATTGGCTGTGGATGATTTTAATACCGACTTGACATAGAAAGAGAAAAAAACTGAAAACATAGAGACATCTCTCTAGCCTCTCTTTTATTATAGTATTAAACCTCACAAACCTCTCCCTTTTTCATAACAAAGCTGTTATTATTATTATTGTGTTACATTAAACAGCTTGATTTATTTAATTATAGAGGAGGATCCTTGATACGGAGTTCCCCCCTGTGTCCGGAGTCACATATTCGACAGGATTCCTGGACGAGAGGAACTCCATCGTCTCTTGTCGGGACTGACTTGTTCTTATGGTAAGTAGTTCAATGCCTCCCTCGTCACGGAAGGCTCTCTAGGCTTCCTCTCAAAGCTTATTATTCTTTTAGCATTTTCTGGCCGATTTGACGACGAAAGTGAAGGAGGAAGACAGTAAGACCGCCCCTCATAATTCATCTAGAAGATAAAAGAAACAACGCATCAAAATGTATTGAATTTTTTTGTAATAAATGTAAAAAATAATAAAATATTAAGTAAAAATCTGTTATGAAAAAGGAGAGGTTTGTGAGGTTTAATACTATAATAAAAGAGAGGCCAGAGAGATGTCTCTATGTTTTCAGTTTTTTCTCTTTCTATGTCAAGTCGGTATTAAAATCATCCACAGCCGATTTATTTGTACAAGAATTAAAACAAAAGGAATGTTTATATAACGATAGTAGGAAGAAATGGTCCTAGAAAATATGGATCAGGAAAAATGGCCCTAGAAAAGATGGACCAGGAAGAAATGGCCCCAAGATAGAAAAGGAAAATGACGACACATGAAAAGTGGCCCAAGATAGAAAAGGAAAATGACGATACATGAAAAAATGGCCCAAGAAGTGATGGATCAGGAATATATGATCCATGATAGAAAGGAAAATATATCAACACATGAAAAAATGGCCCAAGTAAATCTTAGCCCTTCTAATGACAACAGCGAACACAAGGAAATCATTTTATATAATGCAAAAATAAAAATTATTTTATGTCATTATTTATTCAATTTATATGAGAAATATTCTTTTTCATTAATATAGTTAATTGTATTCCACTCAAATACTTGCCTGCCCATGACTTGAGCCATTTTTTTCATGAGTCATCATTTTCTTTTTCTTTCTTGAGACATTTCTTTCTGGTCCATTTCTACTGGACATTGAATTAAACAGTTACTTACCTTTGGGGGACAGCCCTGGTACTTTATTAATAAAATCATGAAGCCGATACTAATATTACCACTACTATTAGAGGAATCCGGTACAAAAGCCATCTTCCCCTGGAATACAAGATTTTATATGGTCATGTTAATTATGTGCTGGTTAACCCGCAGCAGTTGCACATACCCCTTTGTGTGGTCGTGTTCTTTTGCTGTATGTATGTATTTTGCTTTTATCAATGTATAATTGTCATTGTATGTACTATGGTAAAACAGCAATAAATTCTTAACTACTAACCCGCAGCAGTTGGGGCCCCTGTCTTGCTCTAGATAATTTCGTTAAACCTTTCTCCCTCTTCGTCTTTTTCCTGTTCCCATATCATTTGCCTGTTGATCTTATTTGTAATATGTTCCATTAACCCTTATATTGTGTTAGAAAGCTGTTTACACCTTGGTGTTCGCGGGTCAATTTTGACCCGTGATTTGAAAATGCTTAAAATCACCAGTTTTCTTCCAATATTGTTTTTCAAGTCATTGTTGGCTTAGTATACATTCATATAAATGGAACCAGTGTGGGAAATTTCTTTAGTTGGCTCCACAGACACAGTGTTTTAAAATGTACCACTCGTGTAAAATGTGTGTGCCTGAATGCGCTTTCTATATGTGTCTGTCTGTGCATGTGAAAGAAGCCTGTTTGTGTGTGTGTGTGGGCCATAACTGGGCATATTGGGCTACAATTGATCCTCAGAGCAACCATAGCTTTTAGTGATGCATAAAACAGCCAGTATTCTCTGCCAGGTCATTTTTGACCCGTAACACCACAGATGTAACTTTTTTTTGGAGACCTTTATATTTACTAAAATGGTGAAAAATGATATTTCTGCATTCTATCGGGTGTGTCTGAGGATTAGATGAAGCTTCATTCCAGAGCAAAAAAGCAATGGTAATTTTTACACATTCAAACTTGAAACCGGGTCAATTTGACCCTAACACAATAGAAGGGTTAAGATATCCATACTGCATCCTATTATACTTTCTCTCCAGACTCCAATCCCACATGTTTCAGATATTATTAAGCATTAGTTTTCCCCCCAATCAAATTGCTTAAATAAGACATGTCAAGCCATTGATCTCGGCTGTGGATGATTTTAATACCGACTTGACATAGAAAAGAGAAAAAAACTGAAAACATAGAGACATCTCTCTGGCCTCTCTTTTATTATAGTATTAAATTAATCACAAACCTCTCCTTTTTTCATACCAAAGCTGTTATATTATTATTGCGTTACATTAAACAGCTTGAGTTATTTAACTCTAGAGGAGGAACCTTGATACGGAGTTCCCCCCCTGTGTCCGGAGTCACTTATTCGACAGGATTCCTGGACGAGAGGAACTCCATCGTCTCTTGTCGGGACTGACTTGTTCTTATGGTAAGTAGTTCAATGCCTCCCTCGTCACGGAAGGCTCTCTAGGCTTCCTCTCAAGCTTATTAATTCTCTTAGCATTTTTCTGGCCGATTTGACGACGAAAGTGAAGGAGGAAGACAGTAAGACCCCCCTCATAATCATCTAGAAGATAAAAGAAACACGCATCAAAATGTATTGAATTTTCTTGTAATAAATGTAAAAAATAATAAAATAATTAGTAAAAAATCTGTTATGAAAAGGGAGAGGTTTGTAAGGTTTAATACTATAATAAAAGAGAGGCCAGAGAGATGTCTCTGTGTTTTCAATTTTTTTCTCTTTCTATTTCAAATCAGTATTAAAATCATCCACAGCCGTTGATCTCAATCTCAGTGGAACCATAGAGATATAAAGATATAGGGGCTTATTCCCTTCAATAGCAGAGAAACATCGTTCAGCTGTCGCCTGTGCCCAATATAAACAAAGTAATTTGCACTACGTCATCGTAAGCTGATCATAGAGATAGATTATATCTCTATGATCAGCTTACAATGACGTAGTACAAACTACTTTGTTTATATTGGAAACAAAAATACAGATGAAGGGAATAAGCTCTCTATATCTTTTTATCTCTATGTGCAATTTTTATCTTGAACAAAATGGTATATAGGGTATATTTAATTGTTTGAAAAACTTTTATAAATTACATTTTTTTAGATTATATGTTAAACGAATGAAAAAGTATTACAACTAAGGTTTTGAATTAAAGCTGTACATATGTGCGATACATATGCTAGAAGGTTATGCGACTAATGTAGCACAAACAAGGAGAGGTCTCATGGAATTTTGAAGGTTGCAGAAGCCAAAATGTATGATATGTACTTAAGTTAATCCGCTTAAGACTCTAATCGGTTTACTTACATCATTAGTTCATTAAGGCTTTATATATGTTATTTGGTCGTTTAAAATTAGGCACCAATGTAAGATATGTTGGAGGAACCAAAGGGAGCATGTTACTAGGTTTCTAGAATGGTTATTGAACCCATTTGTGATGGAGTATCGTTATTTAATTTTGTAAGATGGTCAATAAAGTCGGATGGCGATAGGTGGATAGAGGTCAACTAGAGAGGATTAGTATTTAATATTACTTTGAATTTAGTTGGTAAAAACCATTTAGGCTCAATATAAACAGGCTTCTAACTCGGGAATTTTATCGTTAAAAAATTGTGATACGCAATCTTACATATAATCGTATATTGCCCTTATTTTTAAATCGAATGATTGCAAAAATTCGCCAGAAAAATATTATTCATCTCTTTCTTATTACACATATCAACTATAGCATAAAGTGCCTTCCATTTTTGTTTCTAAAAAACATTACATTCCTTTTTTCCTACAAAAGGTTTTCGTAGTACTCCTATCAATTGTTCTTTGAAAACCTCAACTCTCAATAACATTTTCATATGGTATTATATGAGGTATATAACCCATTGACCACCAATAAATTTTCAAGTTTGGACCATTTTAATGAGTAAAGAAGATAATGAAGTTTAAAGTTGGATTATTACAAAGATACAGCCATATTTTATGTTTTTCTTATTCACATTTTTTAAATAAAATATCATACAACTTTTTAGGATAGTTAGTTAAGAATTTATTGCTGTTTTACTATAGTACATACAAATGACAATTATACATTGATAAAAGCAAATACATACATACAGCAAAAGAACACGACCACACAAAGGGGTATATGTGCTACAACAGCAAAAATGGATATTGAGTATTACATTATAGAAATTATTTTATAATCCACTTATGAAACAGTTAAATTAAAGTTAGAATCAATGATTCGTTGCATCTTTTTACATTTAATAAATTTAATAATACGAAGATCTTCATCCTCCTCTTGCATGACTTGGTATCTCTCATATGAAAGCGATGGGCATCTGTTGATTAGGTGGTTAGCGGTTTGGGACTCCTCCATGCATATATTACAAATGGCATTTGTGTTTTTCCATTTGCTCAGATGGGCCAGAAATGGTCCATGGCCTGTGTAGGCTTGAACAAGTAATTTCATGTTGGGACGAGAAAGTTCGACAACCTTTTGTTTTGGAATATTCAACATACTATGAGTATGTTTCATTCCAAGATCCTTTTTGTATCTGTTGCACCAAACTTCATAGAAGAAACCATCTATCACTTTCTTTATGTAGCTTGGTGGTGCTCCAACACATAAGCGATTTTTACTTTGCGTTCCTTTCTTTGCAAGGTAGTCTGCAAATTCGTTGCCTGAGATGTCTGAATGGCCCTTACACCAATCAAGATGTATATTTATTTTGGATTTTGCGTTGTTTAATACTTCTTTGCATTTCTTAACTGTGGCACTTTTTGTAAAGGGGTTTAGAATAGCAGCAATTGCCGATTGAGAATCTGACCGAATAATCACGTTCTTAGATGGCTTGTCTTGTTCAAGTAAAGCTTTTACAGATTGTGTGATGGCAATTACCTCAGCTTGGAAGACTGATGCTTCCTTATTAAGAGATATATATGATTGATAAAAGGATATATCACCTCTAGTGATTGCCCATCCAGCTCCTGTGTTGTCTTTATCGTCTTTTGATCCGTCTGTGTATATAATAATGTCAGAGTTTTCAAAATGAGAGTTATCAACCCAGATACGATTGCCTGTAATGTAGTCGCTAGTTTCATTCAATTGAAGTCGATGAAGTATTTTATCACTAACGAAACAATGTCCACGACGCCTTGAAAGATTGCCCACTCCATCCCAGGTATCCCGGAGAAAAAACTTTGTTTCCATCTTGACTTTGTTGCATGTGCTTGTATGTAGAGATCCAATGGAGTGATGCCCAATACTGCCTCTATT
Source organism: Caligus rogercresseyi (assembly GCA_013387185.1). Classification (NCBI taxonomy): domain Eukaryota; kingdom Metazoa; phylum Arthropoda; class Copepoda; order Siphonostomatoida; family Caligidae; genus Caligus; species Caligus rogercresseyi. Next base: position 11,852,125 of record CP045903.1, on the reverse strand, counting down.
CCTGATGTTGGTGTTGATCGGAGTGTATGAGTCATACTCATAAGTACCTTTCGCTGAATATTGTTCAATTTTCTTATTTCGACTTTCTTTGCAGTAACAGTGTGTCCCCATATTAGACATGCATATGTGATAATGGGTCTAATCATTGCTTCATAGAGCCAGAGAACCCTATCCGAAGTTAAGCCCCATTTTTGGCCTATGACTGCCTTTGCCATATTCCATATTCGAGAACATTTGGCAGCTTTTTCTTTTATATGTTCAGTCCAGGTGAGTCCTTGATCGAAAACCACGCCTAGGTACTTCATTTGTGTAGCATATTTAATTACTTTTCCTGCCATAAATAGTCGCGGAAAGTATTTTGATCTTAATTTGTATGCTTTTGAAAAGACTATAGCATTAGATTTGGATGGGTTGAAGGTGAGACCATTTGTTTTCCCCCATTCCAGAACAATATTAATTGCTTCCTGCATTTATTAACAAGTGTACCAGGGTCTTACCACTTATTAATAAAAGGACGTCATCCGCATATCCTACAACATAGATGGCGCCTTCTTTAAACTTGGTCAAAAGAGTGTCCATGATTAAGTTCCATTTAACTGGAGATAGAACTCCTCCTTGTGGACTACCACGTGTTGGATTGACGCTGACTTTTTCCCCTTTTAATTCCGCTTTGACTGTTCTTGTTTTAAACTTTTTAGGGATAAGAACCTAAAATTATTTCGAAAATTGTTCAAAGATGTTTGATGAAAGCTTAAAGTTGTTTTTATATTCATTAGAAAATATATAATTTGACTTTTTTTATTCACAGTTCAAAAATTATACATAAATAGAATTGTATAAAAAATCAATGAATATGCATAGTAAAAACTACATAATAAGCATCTTATCTTAAAATTTTAGCATCGATACAGAACAAACATAAGTTAAATAGAGTCAAATGACCACATGTTTACATAAAAGTAAAAACAGTTAAAGGCATTTATTAAAATATTTTATAAGTCTTCTGTAGATTACTTGAAAAGAATGTGAGATTCCGGGATAGTATTTAATCACACATGTCGCTAATGTCCATGAAGTGTCATAGGCAAAGGGAATTCTTAGGTCTAAACCTGCGTACCGAAATGCGGCAGATATCAGAATTGGCCTTAATTCAGATGGATTAACTATAGCCAATCTTCGGGCCGTTAAAACTTTCGTCCCGAGGAGGGCACAATTTATGGCCTTCGCTCTGGCAAAGAGATCCTGTTTTCCAAGACCAAAGAGTACTGTGGCTTTGCAGTATTTAGATGCCTTGATGTCTTCCATACCTCTTACATTGAGAGCAATAAACTTTTTTTATATATATATCATGGGGCAGTCTACAAAGGCATGAAATATTGAGTTGTATAGAACTTCACAATCTTTACATGGGCGGTAAGATTTAAGGAGATCAGCCGATATTTGGAATTGGGCAGTGAACTTCCTCTCACCAGAAACCATTTTTGGTCTACCACATGATAAGATCCTAGGTTTGATAGACTAATTTTAATGTTTTAAGGCTTATTTATATCCAATCGGATGCAATTCAGTCGAACCATATAGGCAAAAAAATAACTTTTCTCATTTATTATGATCCAAAGATTGACGTTGGATTGACTTCATATTTTATTTGCTTAGGAGATTCGTCCTCAAATTTATCAAGATTAATTGTACATTTCGTAATAACTGTATCTCAATTATGTAGATTCCTCGGAACTATGATCCCTGAAGGCTTTGATTGTTATGTATTTATACCGCTGTGAAATACAAGTCTGAATATTAAAAAAAATCTATTTTAAGGCATTCTATGGTTTTTTGGGATGTTATCGATTTGATAGCGCTTGACTCGTCTATGAATTAGGATTTATATGGTTTGGTGTCAACGTGTCGTTGAGCGAGGATATCAAAGCGCCGTCGGTAGTTGAATGTCTGTTGTCCGTCCCATTATGACTATATCATTTCATTCTTTCCATCGTCTTAATGAAATCCATTCGATTTTGAAACAAATTCAGGAGTAGATCCACTTCAGGATTTACATTGTTGACAATCGTTAGTTAACAAAGTAAGACTGATATTAATTAGTCGAAAATATGAATGCAAATAAATATATATTATATTGTCTACTTGGTTCAAGGAGAGTTCAAGACGCCTTTCCTCTTTGAGCTATCGTGCTATTAGCAAAACTGCGACTACCGAATGTATATCGGTATTTAGAACTGGAAACGTTGTTACCTGGAAGCGTGAAGAAGTTGAACTTTGCAAAATAAATAAACAACTCTGGAGCTGAAAGCGCATTTAATATCGGGCAACGTATAACAAAAGACAGTTAATGAAATAATTTGTTGCCTATTGCCTTCCATTTCCTTCAAACCCCGAGTGCGATTATGATTCATATACAAATAACATGTATTAAGTTTCAAATAATATCTTACAAATTATGTACTTAATTGTTTTTTGTTAAAAATTGTCCGATACTAAATGCATATGAAGAAGTCACAGAGCAGATACATAAATAATTTTCTCTTTCTTTCTTATCTACCACACCGATCGATATTCGATAGATATATAATAAAATCTACCGAATACCGAATCGGTGGTACCGAATCCCAGCTCTGGCTAATAGTCTTTATAGGCTATAATTTAAGTAATCATATGAATTCATAAAAAACAAATGTAGAATTTCCTTGTAATTATCATTCAAACCGTTTATATGTATTTTTCATAAGTTACCCAATCTTTACCCTATAAGGGTTCCACAAAAACCCATGTGAAATGAATATGTATGAGGTTTTGTGGAGCCGTATAAACGCTTTTAATGATATCTATACTTGCTAATCTACATTTTGTTTTTCTCAGAAGTAATTGATTCGTCTCTTAAAATAGAGAGGATCCCTGGAAGTCACGTGTCCCTAAGTTCAATAAAATAGGTACATGGAATAGATAAGAAAACGATTATTTCATTTAAAACGGTAATGTGCAATGTGCAAATATATGTGCCTATTATATTTTATTATTTAACATTTGTTTTAAGTGAGAATTTCCTGCATAATGGCAATTCTACACATGAATGGCTTACAGGTTATCTTACAATTTAATGTCTGGGGTGATATTTTATTGCTTATGTCTCTTAGTATCCTATTATTAGATTTACTTGTAAGCCTAATAACGATTTTGCATAAGCAATAATGTATGGTTTTAAAATATATTCTTGAAAAGAGGGACTTTGAACTTCTAAGGGAATTAATGTTTATTTTGTTTGCTCATCATGTCTGACGATAAATGGATTATCATATCTGACGATAAATGGAACCTCATATCTGACTATAAGACGTTGAGGAATAAAGAATTGAGCTGCCAAATTGAATAAGTTATGTGGAGATGGTGAAAAATACACGTAAAGTTTTAGCATGTTTTATAGTACAACTGTACAATTTCATTTAGACACGCATGTTTTAAATTCACATTTGTTCAAAAAAGCATATATTGAGTTAAAATCCCATATCAATAGCAACAAATAAATATATTGTTTGAAGATCTACTGAAGTTGCAAAACCGATCACATTGGTAAACATATGAAAAGTAGAAGCATGGAGTAGTCCAATCAACAATGGAATCTATTTATTTTCTTGTGTAAAGTTCTGCTGTCTTGAATAAAAGGTTTTTTTTTTAGTTTCGTAATGATTGGCTCAGATATCTGTAACCTAATCCAATAAATAGTTTAAAACGATATAAACCATGATCATGAATATTGTATCTGGCACAATAACTTTTCGAACTTACAAATCATTAGTTATAAATATGTTGGCTATAAAACTTCCATTTTTTCTTTCTAAAAAAACATCACCACTTTTTTCGGAAATTCTTTTCTAAAAAAAAACGTCATCACTCTTTCCGGAAATCATTTTCTAAGAAAAAAAAACGTTGTCACTTTGTTTGGAGATTATTTTTTTTTAAATACGTCGTCACTTATTTTGTTTTGGAAATTCTTTTCTAAAAAAACGGACCCAGGTTGGGAACCCCTGGGTTAGATCCAGTCAACAAATATATATCATATGAAAATTGGTTCGGGCTCATTTTTATTATAAAAACCCTAAAAGTACTTCCATTTTTCAAAATTAAACAATGTTATTTTTTAAATATTTGAACGCTGAACGCTAACGGGACGCTGAACGCAAAAACATTGAACGGAACGCTATTTTTTTTAACGCTGAACGCAAAAAAAGCTGAACGCTCACAAGCCTGATATATATATATATTATACTAGCGAATGTTACCGGCGCTGCCCGGGATTCTCCAACTTGACAATAGTCTGGAATGGAAAAAAAGTCACACGAATAATTTTAGTGATGTGATCCGATGTGATTTTTTATATTAAAATCAGTAAAAGTCGTCATTGGGTCTTCATTGCCATTTTTTCCGTTTTATATTCTTATTGGTGGTTATTTAAACATTGTAAAAAGAAGGTATTTTGTAAGTAATAAAGTCAGGAAGATATGTATGGTAGCGATGAATATCAGAGTATTAGTTTGATCTCCGTTGATGGAGGAAAATAGCAAAATAATTTTTTAAAGTATTCATATGGAAAACGAATTTTCCGGTAAACACTCAATAAAACAAAAACACGTCTTACTACCTCAGTCTCATCTAAATAAATTTGGTCAAAATCTAACGTGGCAATTTAAAAAACCGACAAAAAACGTTTCGGCGAATAAAATAAGCATGTGGATGACGAGTTTTCCGCCAGTTGACAACCCCACTAAAATACTCCCTGAGCTCTCGAAACTATTCACTGGAAATTTTGTCAGGATCTAATGAACCGTTCGGGAGATACAGGGAAACGAAACGGAATTCTTTTTTTATTAGTATAGATGATTGTGAAATAAAAACTATCTCGTTTAATATAAGTTTTTTTATCGTCCTTATTCAAAAATCCCCTTTATATTTGCTTATTTAGTGCAGCGGATAGAAGTAAGCATACTAGCATGAAAATGAGTCCATCGAACCCAGATTTTATCAATGAGAGTTACCTAAATTACCCTTCCCATTTACACCCTTAACATAGAGAGTCCATCACGCTTCCACAGAGCTATCACCCTCCCTTCCCAAACTCCGAACAACTTGGGGCTACAAAGCACAGCTGGCTCCATAAATGCACCAGGATAATTGCAACAACATAAAAAATGGTTTAAATGGGCGAAGCATGTCAAACATTAAATTCATTTATTATTATTATTTCAAAATACTAGTAAGTGAAGTAAGGCTATAAAAGTGAGGAGCGTGAGATCGCGTGTGCGTAGATGATGATTCCTCTTCTTGCAAGAAGGGGGACCCTTCACATCACACTAACGAAGTCACCTGGGCTGCTCCTCTTGTGTATCCACTCTAAAGGGAGAAGGAATCTTGCCATTCTGACAGAGACTGTTTATTGTTATTGTTTGGTAAATTCCTCAACCTCATTTGATTTGGAGTTCACAATAATAATAATACTTGTGGTGTGCAGTGAGGGGATACTTCTTTGGAAGGGGCCATTCTAGGCCTTATAGCATGAGACCCTCTGCCCTCACAGCAGTCCCCCTGCTGCTTCTTTTATCCTTGGTCATTCCAGGCCTATGGGCCTGGACGCATAGCATTTCTCTCCACGAGGACCTAAGTCTCTTTTGGACACCTTCGGAGTCCACTGTGACCTTTGAGCTAATTGGACGAACAAGGGGATGGCTTGGACTGGGCTTCTCTGGGAATGGGGCCATGCGAGGCTCTGACATAGCGTTGGGATGGTGGAGGACTCAGGGAGGCCAGTCTTCTCCGATAGGTTTGCAGTGGGGAACTCTGTTCCTGTGGTGGATAAGATCCAGGACATGAAGCTCCTGGCTGCTTTGGAGAATGAGACGCATACGATTCTGAGGTTCTCGCGGCCATGGGATACCTGCGATACGGCTGAGGTAAGACTCATGAGTCAAAGTATTTTTTTACTATTATGCCTTGCGCGGGAAAATGTGGGTTTCATCGAAAGTTTTCTCAATAATATTCTATCATTTTCATCCGTTGTAAAGCAAATGAATTATGAAAGCTTAATTTAACAACATAAAGACTAAAAATAAAATAACGAAAAAAAAACACGTTACTTTTGCCATCATACATATGTATTCTTTACAAATAAAAATAAAATATTTGTAATTGCTTAAGATGTTTTCTATAAATATAAAAATCATATTTTTTTTGGTTCAAGTAAAAATATTGATTCATTTTTAAAAGATTAATAAATATTACTAAATAAAATACACGTACAATAGTTTTAAGAAATGTGATTATACCTGCCTTACAAAACATAGTTAAACATTATCATTAAAAGTTATTGCAAATTAAAATACTATTTCTTATTTCTAATAAAATAGGCTATGAATTTTCATCGTCGATTTGATAAAGCTGAGATATTAGAGATAATTAAAAGGAATAAATCTTTTCAAGTTTTTATAGCTTTTATCTTGGACTCGATGAACATTTTATTAATTCTATAGCTATAAAACACAGCATGTATTAAGTGCAAGGAGAAGGGCATCTCATGCAACGATATTTCGTGGATTTTATAAATGATTAAACTCCACTTTAAAGTTTTAAAGGATACATGTCATAAGAAATGAGGTTTTTACTCAAATGTTCTTACAATTTTTTTTAACAATATGTCTATTGTTTGTTATATTATTTGAAATATAAAATGAAGCCTGTTGGCCATGAAAGGAATTTTTTTATCTAGTTTCCAATGTCCATGGACATGGAGTTGTATGATGAATTATAATTGAAAACACTGGATAACCGGCGACTGCTCAATCATAAGGGCTCAGAGATCTTGGGAATTAATTGCATTATACCAAGAAGGTATTCGAAGGGTTAAGTACATATAAATACCACATGATGTTATGGAAATTATATAATTAAACGAGATAAAGATTAATTCGTTATTTATTAAAATATTTTTTCTACATAGGCTATTTTTTAATAAACATTGAAAAATGTATAAATGCTAAACTTATCTAAATAACGTCTCAAATGTACGTATGATCTGTATAATATAAAACCACTTAAATGCATTATTTATATTTGATTACATAAATGTTATTTTCTTACTTAAATCTATATTCATACATGATACTAATTTAACAATAAATTGGATGCAAAATCAACAATACATTACAAAAACGGGGAAATGTTTGTTCTTTACATTCTGATTGGTTGAGATGAATAATCACTATATTTACTTAAATATGTTATGTTCAGAAGACTTATTAGATTGAGAAACATCTAAGGGCTCGGGACATTGTGGGGTTTTTATGTTCATAGAGTGAATTTAGGAATTGTTTAAGATTATTGCCGCAACAAATTAATCAAGATGTTCTCTCACAACCTCGTATTTGAAATGTATTTGTTGCCATCAATTAAACGTAATACTTGACCCTTGGATCTGTGATAAATTAATAGGCATCAAATAATAAGAATACATTACAAAACCCTTCATTTATTTTGAGTACTTTTTATGAAAAAATGGGCTCCCTAAAATATATAAAATTTAAAAAAATGTTACATATTTTAAAAAGTTTTTTATATTCTTACACGATTCATGATAGAAAATGAAAAATATTATAACAAAAAATAAGATTTTATGAACGACATAAATATCTCAATGAATAGTTTTGAGAGTTTAGGAAGTGTAACTAACTTCTTAACTTCTTTTGGTGATGTGTAAATATCCAGCCTTCAGGAATAGAAAAAGGAAGAAATGACAATGAAGACGGAATGACAATTTTTAAGGAACTACTTTTAATATGAAAAATAACATACAATGGCATCACGGTAATTGTTCGTATGATTTTTTTATTTATTATAAAGACTATAAGTCGCTATAAATGATCAAAAAACCTTTATAGTGGAATGATTTATTTCTTCTTGTCTTGAGAGTTATGTTTTAGATTAGTGACTATCTTCTAATGTACGATTGACGCTTTAGATAGAAGTAATAAATAATGTACTATGAAGTAGTTTTTGAATCTATTCCAATCACCGACTTAATTTATGATAAAGATATGAAGTTTGCAGTTTGCAATACGAATTGTGTTTTGAGCATTTGGACCATCGGGGTTTCTGTGCCAAGCATGTCTTGCAAAACCAAAATGATGCGATCGTTCAAGGTTGCATGCGATACCTGTTACCGTTTTTCTATCTGATCAACAGTGTCTAAAAAATAAAGACCCAATGATGGGTTTTAAGGATCTGATTTTAGTATGAAAAATCACTTGCGATGAAGAACTATTGGTATGGTTTTTTTTTCTATCCTAAAGACTATTTTCAAGTTGGAAAATCCTGGGTAACTCTGCTAGTGTATATATATATATATATTATATAGGTATTCTATATTAGACCTGTTCAAATTTTGAACACTTTTAGCAACATTCAAATAGATTTTCTGTTTCTTGGTGAAATAAGAGAGGAAATACAAAGTTTGGGCAAAATCCTGCCGCACATTACGAGGCGCGCCAATGAGGTCAAGTTTTAAAATGATATAGTAGTCCAAATGAGATTAAAGAAAAATTATTCAAAAGGGTGGACAAACAAAACATATTTTATTTAAAAATGCAATTTGTTTTTTTAAATTTCAAGTTTATTTAGTAACCGACTACATATCAGAAACACATGTTTTAAGAGAGCTATGCAAGTACGTCGTATACATATAGTTTTCAACAAAAAGGAAGGAAAATTATTTTTAGTGTAAATTTTAGCTTTTTCCTAAAATAATTTTTGTATAAAAATACGCTATAATATATAGGTATATGTACCAACCGATATGCGCAGTTTAAATTACGCTTTTTAGACATAAAAAAGTACTTTTAAGGGTTAGTAAAATTAATTGAGAAAAAACCAAAAATGACCTTGGTTTTCGCATTCATATCAAAATTCATAATTCAGTACAATCTCTTTTTACATCATTAAAAGTCAGAGCCTGTATTGACCTATGAAATAATTAATACTTTGTAAAAGCAATTAATACTTTAGACGAAGTGGATCAAGGTATCCTCTTAAAATTTTACTACAACTGCAATTGACGCATCCTTACAATCCAGTATATGCGATTTTGTACGCGAGTAGGCTTTTTTAATTTACATATAACTCTCTACATATTGGACATCATGATTTAGCACAATACCAAAATATTTAAGCTATGAAAAGCTTTCTCTGATAAAAATGCAGTTCTAAAAATCGCTATACTTTAAGAGATATAAGCAATACGTACTCTCCCCCAAAAATTGTCTTTTGATATGAGAATATACGATTACCATCTGGTAAAGCTGTTAGTGTTACCTGGATAGGAAGAAAAAAAGAAGGGAGAGAAGTGAGGCAAAATACTCCCTCCCTTCTCTTTCTATCCAGGTAACACTAACAGCATTACCAGATGGTAATCGTATATTCTCATATCAAAAGACAATTTTTGGGGGAGAGTACGTATTTGCTTATATCTCTTAAAGTATAGCGATTTTTAGAACACCAAACATATCAAATGAAAGCTTGGTTAACCAGCTTTAATATTTTGGTATACTAAATCATGTCAGTTTAATAAGTAGAGAGTTATATGTACATTAAAAAAAGCCTATCTCGCGTACAAAATGACGCATATAATGGATTATAAATGCGTCAGAGACAAAGTAAAATTTTGAGAGGATACCTTGACGCACATCTAAGAAACACATTATTATTTATTTTTTTCATAATCGATTTCTTATAGGTCAATACAGGCTCTGAATCATATGATGTAAACTCAGATTGTACTGAATTCTGAATTGATAGAATGCAACCAAGGTCATTTTTGGATTTATCATCTAAAGTTTTACTAAACTTAAAAGTACTATTTTACTCTGAAGCGAACAAGTCATCTTCTACAGGCGAGTGAAGTTAATTGATACAAAAAAGCTATGAAATAAGCTAACAATACACACTCCCTTTCTTGCTTTGTTTTTACTGAAAACTTTGTTTTATTAAAAAACATCAAACATACGTCTGGTAGTAAATTAGATTTCCTTTAAATTAATAATTATTATTGAAGTCTGTAACGTCCACCATTTTGAAGAAATTTGCGAAAAACTATATTTTTACTAAATTTTTAAAACTTTGACCTCGTTGCGCGACCTCGTAATGTTGACCGATTTTGTTCAAACTTTGTATGTCGTCTTCTTTTATCACCAAGAAACAGAAAATCCACAATGTTGCTAACATTTCAAACTTTTGAAAAATAAGAACAACCCTAATATATATATATATATATATATATATATATATTATATTATATATATATATATATATATATATATATATATATATATATACGGAACGACTGGGACCCGGGCCAAAACAGGACCGGTACTTTAATAAATTTTCGTTCCTTTGTCATTCTCAAGTGACGACGTTTATTTAGAACATAATTTCCTAAATAAAATAAAAAGTCTCGAAGAAAGTGATGACGTTTTTTTAGACAGTAATTTTAAAATATTTTTTAAGAATTTTAAAATCTGTTTCTAAAAAAAACGTCAGAATGACAAACGAACGAAAATATTAAAGACCTGGCCTGGTGATTTCAAAACATCGGGCCGGGACGCTCAAAAACAGCCGGTACCCGGTCGTTTCTTGATATATATATATATATATATCAGGAAACGACTGGGACAACTTTTTTCGCGGGACGCGGGCCGGGACGTTCAATTTTCAAGCCGGGCCGGGACATAATATATATTTTCGTTCCTTCGACATTCTGAAGTGATGAATTTCCAAGACAAAGTGATGACGTTTTTTTAGAAAAGAATCTCCAAAAAAAAGTGATGATGTTTTTTAGAAAATAATTTCGAAAAAAAAGTGACGACGTTTCGTATTTCAAAAATTACTTTTAAAAAAACCGTCCTCACTTTTATGGTAATTCTTTTCTAATAAAATTTATGAATGACAAACGTAATAAACGGGCTGGGACGCTCAAAAGCAGCCGGGACCCGTATATGTATATATATATATATATATGTTAGGGCTGTCAACGAATATTCGAAGTTCGAATAGTATCCCAAAAAGCGAATTCGAACGTTAAAATTAATATTCGAATGTTAAAAAACACTCCCGTGGTACAAGTGACAAATTAATATTTGAATGTGAAAAAATACTCCCGCGGTACAAGCGCCTCCATCTGTTTTGTGAATGAGCCTCTGACTGTTCGCGATGTCTCTCGCTTTAAGCTCACTGTCTCTGCTGTAATCTGATACTGCAGGACTACAGCATAATCTGATTGGCTACTGTACGTGTATATGCGCGGGAAATTTCAACAAACCACTGCAGGGCAAACACAGAACATATTGCCGTATATTGGCTACACGGCAAATGCGTAAAATGGGTAACCAGATATTCGAATAGTTCGAATTCGTGATTTTTTTCAAATGAATATTCGAATGTCATTTTGAGCAATTTGAAAGCCTAATATATATATATATATATATATATATATATATATATATATATATATATATATATATATAGTGATCCACTCCCCCTTTAGTCCTTCATGTGTCCCTCCTCTTCTTTTTTAGATTAAAGTGAGTACAAAGTAGCTAATGATATTAGGACATTAAGTTGATGGCTCTACATATGTATGTATTAAAGTAGAAGTTGTAGTAGTGTCTCTGTTTCCCTGCAAAGGCTTCATATGATCTACTACATAAAATGTACACATGTATGGTGGCTGCCTTCTCAACTTTATTTCTAGAGGAAAATTATGATACAATCATAATATACTTAAAAATGAGTAGTTCTCTTTTATTTAATTTGGTATAGTATTGATGTTTGTACTGTGAATATAGTCTATGAAATAATGATTCTATATTTTAATAGTGTTTTTAAATGGCATTTCGACAGACTTTTGTCTCTATTTTGTGTTCAAATTAGGAGATCTCGGAGTTGACTATTCTGGAACATGAAAAAACTATTACAGAGAAATTGTTATTGATCAACTCCAATATACAATAATGGATATCTAATAAAAATGATTGAGCTCTACTATGCCTTAATGTTAGTTGAAACTACAATGAAATCTCTACAAATCTTGTGGAACAAGATTTGAGTAACTGTGTTTGGAGCCAGACGGTCATTATGCAGAAAACGCATGGGTTTCCGTAGGCTTTTAGATTTCACTACATTTAGATTTCATCTATTTTATTAAGTTTAATATAATAAATGTATTTCGAAAGATGTGATTCTCTGTGGCTATTCTAACACGTCTTATATCTTTTCTTCTTCTTTATAAATGGCGTATTTCAACAAAAGTATTTACAAGTTGAATTATGAAGTTTTTGAAGTGAAACAAAACACTTGGGTAAAAAATAAGGGCTCCATTTTGAAGGGAACCTAGGGGTATGTTTATTAGTGGTTGTACCGTAAAAAATAATGGTTCTACTAGAAAACTAGTTTTCAGCACCCCTTGCTTACTAATGACAATATTACATTTATGTAGAAAATACTAATCGATACAAATGGCTACCTAAACAGAAATTTTTACACTTTAAATATAAAAACGGATACCATTACGAAAAATTGGGCCCACGTCACTCAGTGGTGGGCGGGCATACGTCACTCGGTGGGCGGGCCTAGCCCCCCTCAGGCCCGCTCATGCCGCCGGGCCTGCTTCGATGTATAGTAATTGATCCCTTCAGCTATCATAAAATAGTAATATACATTATTTACCGTATTTTCCGAACTAAAAGGCACACCTAGGAACATTCATTTTTTTCTTTAAAGTGATCATGTACTTAAAATAATCCATTGCGCCTTATATATGAATCAATATTGAGTCACAACAGATGGAGGTAAACACTGCCTACTCTATTTTTCCCGATTGTAGCGCCTTAATGTGGAACAGTTGTAAAATATGTCTTTCATTGAAGGTGTGCTTTCTTATGCAGTGTTCTGTTAGTGCAGAAAAAATGGCATTTAGAAAACAATAATCTATATATTAATTCACCAATCTCTGTCCTCTGTAGGTCCGCACGCTATCTCCTCCCACATTTATCGTCAGATTTGAACTTTGAAGGTACTATATGAAATCCTTGGTTCAGACGGACCTAATAAAACTATATTTGCAAAGGATTTTTCATTTTTATTTATGGTCCATAAATGAAATGAAAAATTGCAGACCTTGGCTGATTTGAACTAACTACCTACTTTTCGAGGTAAGAGAGGAAAAAGAAAGGAGGAGGCTAGTTTAGATAAATGGAAAAGAAAAAAGCATCTCTTGTGACTTAAAACATATTTTTGTACAAAGTCCAAAGTTTTTTTGATGAGAATGTTTTGTAACAAAACCAGAAAATTATTTTCCCTCTCTATATTCTTAAAGGTCTGTTTCACTCTCAAACCTAGCTCCAAAACCTACCCATCACCTGAAGAGCGAAACATATGGGCGCCTACGGCGCCCAAATATGCGAGTAGTGTAATTAGTATTTTGGCAAATAAAAAATATTGGACTCTTCCACTCTTCTTTGTACTCTTATAAATTATTTTTTCCGATATGTTATTTAGCACCACGTCCTCCTTGGATGAAGCTTTCTCTGTTTTTTCTCTCTCTATCATAAACTCCTTGCTTCTTCTCCCCTCCTTGAATGCATCCAATTGTGTCTTCTTTCTTCTTCCTCTTCTTCTTTGTTGATCTTGGAAGAATACAGGGAAGTTTATTGAATTATCGATCCAAGATTCTTCAATTCCTTGCACATAATGTGTTGAGAGAGAAAGAGATATTTGTTTTTGTAGCAACATTATAATGGTTTCGTAGCGTACTTATCATATTATAAATAACAGTTTTTATTTAGTCGTTTGGCCAGAGGTTCGACTTTATGTCAATTATGTTTGTATTTGCAATGTAATGAACGTGTGGAATCATTTATTTATTCTAATTACTTAACTAGAGGACTGCAAAACCTCCGCCGATCCCCACCAAATGAATTACTTGGCCTTTTTGTCATTTCCTACCCTCTACGCCAGTGTTTCCCAAATTTGTTAAGCTCGTGACCCTTTACAGCAGTACCAAACCTCTCATGACCCCCACGTTTATAATCCTTCAAAAATCACATTAATTGTAAGCGGCAGGGATATAATTTAAAATTATAAATATTAATCACAACAGATAAAATTAAAACTCCATTGACTCCATTGATAAAACTCCATTTATTATAACATTAACTGATTTATTGAATTTCAATGTGAAGAATGTAAACGCTTCTTTGCCACAAGCAAATCAATACGAGGCTCTGTATGGCTCAAGACACATCGCATGTCTGCTTCAGCATTCAACCTGTTTCTAGCCTTCGATTTTATCACCAGGAGAGTCGAGAAGCCACTTTCACATAGGTAAGTGGATGAAAAAGGAACAAGTACTTTCAGGGCAAATTTGCTGGTCTTGGGGAAAGCGGAGAGCATCTTGACCCAGCAGTTGGAGCTGTTGAGCTGTTGTTGTTCCTGAAACTCCTCTTTCGCTGCGGTGTTGTTGATGAGCTCTAAGAATTCCTCTTGTATGTCATCAGGGAGGTCATCCACAGTGCATCGGAAAGGATTGCGAGCAAGTGATAGCTGTATATTTTCATTTCTGTCAGTTTCATGGAAATAGCGTTTGAACTCTTCTTGGAGGATTGTCAAGTGTTCCTTGATCTCTTGTTGCAGCTCCTCGGCAAGTGGCTCTTCTCCGATGACATCGTTCAGACGCTGAAAGGAAGTTACATTTCCCCTTTCAACTTTCCTCTTCCAGAGAGCTAACTTGTCAAGGAAAGCCTTGATTACATCGGTATGCATAATGATATTGGTATCTGGGCCTTGTAGTTGCCGATTGAGTCCATTCAAAGCTTCAAAAACATCTGCCAAGTAGGCAAGACTACACTTGAATGGCCCCTGAATGTCATCTAATAACTGAACCGTTTTCTTCCCATGAGCTGTCAGAAATATAAGCCATTCATCAAAGAGATCAAATACACGGGCGAGAACATTACCCTTTGACAACCAACGAACAGATTTGTAGAAGAGTAGATCTTGGTGAGCAGAATCCATGTCTTGGCACAACCTACGAAAGAGCCTGGTGTTGAGTGCACCTCCTTTGATATGATTCACGATGCGGATCACTGTGTCCAAGATAGCTTTGAGAGGAGCAGGAAGCGTCTTGGAAGCAAGAGCCTCACGGTGGATCAGGCATTGTGTTGTAATGATGTATGGGTTCTTCTTTTTCACACAGTGTCATAAATCCTGACCTGGAGCCGAGCATGCTGAGAGCTCCGTCCGTACAGACACCGACCAATTTTGCCCACGAAAGATTTTCCTCTTCGAAGAAGTTTGACACTATGCTCATGATATCTTCAGCCTTTGTTGTCGTTATCAGTGGGCTGCAGAAGAGTAATTCCTCCTCCACTGATTCCGGAGATGAACCGAGCATAAACCAAAAGCTGAGGAAGATGTGTAACGTCTGTGGTCTCATCAAGTTGGATGCGAAGAAGGGAGAGAGTTTGATTTCTCTATCACCTGAGACTTGATGTCCTGCGACATGTCATCAATGCAGTGCTTAACTGTGTTGTCCGAAAGACTTATCTGATTGAGCTTGCTGGCACAATTCTGATCAAGGACAAGACGAGCAAAAAGTTTCGATAATTGGCATATCATCAGTCTGATAAAATGAAAAAAGTCTAGGGGAACATCCTGCAGTGAAAGACTTGGCGAAAAACATGAGATCCGGCTCACTTCTACTCGAAGCTGTTGGAGACTCAGATTTGGTCCCTCAACTATGGCCCGTCAAGGGATCTATAATAAACTAAACTTCAACCGGGCACGGAACAATGTAGCAACTGCTTTAGGTTCGGCCACTCCTTTCAAAATGTAGAAATCCAAAGTCTCCATCAAAGAGTACAAATTATTTTTGGAAGAAAAAATAAAGAAAATTGCCGTTCAAAACCAGTAGTGAAACCTCTCCCACATTAGAGTGCATCCACCCCTCAGTGACCCCCCACAAAAACTCCCACTACAAATGAAGCCTCATTAACAATTCCTAGTACCCTCCCTCCCCAAAGGAATATAAAAGGCCAAGGCTTAACAATTCGGAAGACCAAACCATTAGTTGAATCCATCAGCCCAGAGGAAGCTCGAGACGGCACACCGTCGTTACCACCGAGAGAAGACCCTCCAGAATGGAGATTAGTCAAGGACATTAAAAAGTGGAAACCCCTTCTTAATCTACCTAAGAAGGAAACAAAGAAGCCAGTAGACGGTAGAGTAAGGGATATATATATGACCTCCATTCCCCGATATCTCGGGAGGAAATTATAAAATATATAAATAGTTATAATAAAAAATATAAAGCACCCGGGCCGTCAGGTCTCCCTCATGAATTCTACAAGACATTTGCAGTCCCACTTGCTCCAATCTTAGAGAGTGTTTTCCGTGATATCTTCAGGAGAGGCTTCGTCCCAGAATTTATGAGCTCAGGTATAATAACATTGGCCCTGAAAAAAGGGAAAAAAGGAGATGATATTAGAGATTACCGTCCAATCTCTCTGCTAAACGCATCGTACAAGATACTCACGGGAATATTAAATAAAAGGTTGCTCCGAGTTCTCCCCCGACTGATTTCTCCATTCCAAAAAGGCTTTATGCCTGGACGCCACATCGAAGACTGTCCGATATCTATCCAAGATGCAATCAATGATTGTTCAGACAGGGGAGATCTTTATGCCGCAGTAATGGTAGACTTTGAAAAAGCCTTTGACAACCTGTCCCATAAGTTCATTCTGGAGCAGCTATATGAATATGGTTTCTCGGATGGCTTTGTGGGCATGATCTCGGCCATATTACGGACGTCTTCTTCGGGGTTGGGCCTTCCGGGAAAACAACGAGCAATCTATATCTGCAAAGGCGCAAGACAAGGTGATTCGCTGTCACCCTCTCTATTCATACTCGCAGTGAATGGACTATTGGAAAGGTTGTCCGAAGATAAATCTATAAAAGGGTTAAACATAGGAGAGTCAAATTTCAAAAGCATCATGTACGCTGATGATCTCACCCTTTTTCTTTCCGGGACCTCCACAACCTTGAAAGATTCCACTAGAAGAGCTTGGGAAATCCTCGAAGAATTTGAAATTTCGTCCGGTCTCGCAATCAACAAGCATAAAACCCAGTTCTTGACAAACTGTGAGGAGATAGCTGAGACAGATTATAGGGATTTTGCCTTCGTAAAAACGACAAACATCCTTGGCATCACGGTGGCTAGTACTACGGACAAAGCAGAAGAAAAAAATAAGATTAAAGTTATAGATATACTACAAAAAGCTGTCTCGTTTTATAAAAGAACCCCCCTCTCCCGCTACGAAAGACTACTTGCATGGAACATTAATGTCTTCCCAAAAAATTTCCACTTACTGAGATATCTGCCTTTCTCGGAAACCCTGTGCAATGAAATCTATGAGCAGAGGGCTTCCCTTGTTTGGGTAGCTCAAAGCCATACATTTCAAAAATTAGAATTAACGCCAGCATCTCGAATTGGGGCTTGGGATCGCTTGAGGTTGAGTCCATGTGGAAGTCTCTGAATTTCTCCTGGTTGCGAAGATTGTTGGGAAGTGAAGACTATTGGGCTTCTAGGATAAAAAACAAGTTCTTTAAAGTTACAGGACATAATTACCAGGAGAGAATCTACATGGGCCCATTGGAACTTCTCAGGTCTTTAAAGTCCTGCGGATCTCATTGGAAGAGAATGGCCAAATCCTGGGGCTCAAGCTTGCACAGAGTCCTTCCTCTGCTTCGAGCGAATGAGCCTCTAAACTTTAATGGGTCTTTGGGAAGTTCTTCGGAGTTCTTTCAAGAGGGTTGCCTCACATCTGTTGGGGAATTCCTTCAGAGAAAAATGCATATTAAAAATTATATCCTTAGTATGCGATTACAAAAACGTCGCTCGCTTACCTCCGTGGGATATATATCAATCGGACCACCCACTCCCTTCTATATCGCTCTTACGGCATTGGATAACCAAACTATTCGAAGGTCTTTGGTAGGCTCTGAACGTCCTTTTCCTAGCATCAAGAGACGATTGCGGCTTCTACAGATTGAGAAAAATATCCCCCTGTGCCCGAATATTATTATGCGAAACCCTTTAACAGACTCTCACCAAAAATGGTTCCGATACCGTCTCGCCACGTCCTCTTTATTCCTGAATAAATCCCATGTGGACCCAAAGAAGCGAGGATGCCATTGGTGTGGGGAGGTCGAGGAGACTTCCTTCCACTTCTTTTACCTTTGCCACAGAATGATCCCAGTCATAAAAGCTGTGGAAGATATTATTCTAGAAGAATTTGGAGTATCATTAACCCCCACAGACTGGCTGGTGTCCACATCACCTACATACGAGGAGGCTTACGAGATCGAACATCTTATATCCACGGTGCAGAGGGCTCTCTACGCCTCAAGAACGTGCGGAGGTGGGCTTCCTGTGGGTCTCCAAGATCTCGTCAGAAGAAGCCTGGAAATTCTACGCTCCATCCCCAGGGATGTTTTCAAAACAAACGGGCCCTCTCCCCTTCAAGTGCAAGTGGACTGAATCAAATGACGCATTGGATCTCTCATCTCTGCGAGTCAACTGGTTTTCTAAATCACTATTTTATCTCAAGATATCTCATAAAAGAAGGATGATAGGTTGGGAGTTCTTTTATTTTTCTTCCGACAAGTTATAAATGCATGTTTTTTTTATTATGTTATATTTGTTTTTAACGTAGCTTTATCAAACTTTCATTTATTTATTCATCCTTTATACGTGCATTTTATTCTGTTCGAGATATCTTTTAGATCATAAATAAATATTTTAAATCAAAAAAAAAAAAAAACGAGCAGCCTCTACCATACAAGGTTTAACGAGCTTTTCTCCAATTGTGTGTGGCTTCTTCTGCTTTGCAATAAGAAAGGAAATCTCGTACGATGCCTTGACGACGTTGCTAGGTTGAAAGAGAACTCCTGTTCCATGATCCAATCTCGACCGTTTGAGCTGATGTTCCTTGATTTTGAAGTATGCCAGATCCTTCTTGGCCAGTTCCGAATGAACTTTGGTGAGATGTTCCTTCAGCTTGAACGGCTTCATGCTCTCATTAGCAAGTGTCTTCTTGCATATGACGCACTGTGGCACCTGCATGCCATTGTTCACTGTAAATGTGAAGCCGAAGCTGAGAAAACTCTCGTTGTATGTGCGCATCTTTGACATCTGGAAACAAAAACAAAAAGAATCGTAGGGCAAAAATTATATATATATCGTTAATCGCTGCTCAAAATTGATCACCAAAATTATAAGAGCGATATAAAAAATATGAGCAAACAGAAAGAATAAAAAAGTAACATGAAACGCAATTATTATTGATAACTTGAAAACGTTAATAATACTCATATCATTTAATAATATTATTTAAAATACATAATGACAAGCGAGCAAAATAATACAAAACAGAATTGGTTCGGGGATCACCTTTTTAGAAATATAACAAACTGAAACATACGTTACCTCATATGGGACAGAGACGTTTCAAATTTAATCAGAGAAATTCTTGAATAACATCAAACGAATCACATAAAGATAAAGTGTGCACGAATCACTTATTAACGCACAGCACTAACCACTTAAAAACTGTTCTCACCCCACTGGCTCTTACACCTGCGGAAGGCTCTGAAACGACTCTCCCACTTTTCCGTCAGCCTTCCTTTTATATCGGGCTGATATGACTCCCTCAGATGACGCGAACCAGTCAGCCAGCGCATCATTTCCGCACGCCTGATGCAACGCACGACACATACACACGCGCATACATACCATGACGCTTATTTCTTCGCTCGTGCATCACATCACCCTCTCGTTTACACAACTAACATTAATTTATGAATATTATTTCGCCGCTGAATGTAGTACATACAGTTGTTAGACCCTTCATGACCCCCAGTTTGGGAAACCCTGCTCTACGCACTGTCCCTTTAACTCTACATACTGCTCCTTTATTGTTTACACTCTAGAGGTACATGGAAAGAAAATAAACTGACGTCATCAAAGAGGAGAGCACAGCTCAGCGACATCTATTGGCAGAGTAGGCTAACTTGAAATATTTATTAGCATTTAGCTCATTTTGTATATTAAAGAAGCACTCAGAGATGTCAAAATTTAAATACTGTTCCTTTGGCATTTCCAACAACTCCACAAAGTTTCATCCGAATCCGTTCGGCACTTTTGAGTTATCCTGCTGACAAACAAACAAACCAACCAACAAACCAACGCCAGTGAGAACAATACCTCCTTCGGCGGAGGTAATAATGATAAAACATATATAATAAGATATGTATTTGTTATAAACTATATAAACCTTTATACTATATAGAGGAAGGATATCACAGATTTTTTAGACGCTCCGTGCAAATCCCCACATGGGTTCCATACTGTAAAGGCGATCCACATGTACCGTTGTTGGACATGTGTGGTGAGCAAGTTATCACAGCTACAGCCAGATGATTAAGGCATATTTATTTTTTGTGCCAAGAAAGACGATACAATCATTCAAAATGTTTTAAAACATGTTATAATGAATAAATATGGGAAGTAACAAGGTAAAGGGATATAAAAAAGGTCGTGCTCGCACACTAGCCAATCAACAATGATTTTTTCAATTGCTCGCACACTTTCCTTATGTTTCGTCGTCCAATAATTAGATTGATATGTCGCCAGATATGAGCAAACAAAATTTAAATTAATTATTTTCCTATTTTTTGTTCTATCCTCTCTAATATATATATATATATATATATATATTAAACAACTTGCCAAAAGAGTTGATTTTTTGCTTGTCGGTGATTTTTAATGACGTCACACGGACAAGCGGGAAGAATATAATTGTGTTATGTGTTTCTTCCATAGATATATAAACATATAGAGAGCTTATTCCCTCCAATTAGCAGAGAAACATCGTTCAGCTGTCTTCTGAACACAATGACGTATTTCTCTTCCCTCCAATAGCAGAGAAACATCGTTCAGCTGTATTCTTGACACAATGACGTATTTCTCTGACGAATCCAATAAGCTCTATATATCCTTATATCTCTATGGTTTCTTCCCCTACCGTCATAAAAAAATATATAGCTACAATTTACTTGTGGATAATTACCTCCGCCGAAGGAGGTATTGTTTTCACTGGTGTAGGTTTGTTGGTTGTTTTGTTTGTCAGCAGGATAACTCAAAAAGTACGGAACGGATTCGGATGAAACTTTGTGGAGTTGTTGGAAATGCCAAAAGGAACAAGTGATTAAATTTTGGCATCTCTGAGTGCAGAATTAAGTTGCAAAATGAGCTAAATACTAATAAATATTTCAAGTTAGCCTACTCTGCCAATAGATGTCGCTGTGCTGTGAAATCAGGTGCCGGGAGCGTCTTCCTCTCGGAATTTCCGTCGAGGGGAACCCTCCCCCGTCCCTCTACGCCGCCCCAGTCGTGAAAAATCCGCCTCGGAAGGCTCATAACGACCCCGTGACGGCGGAGGTTTGCACTCTCTGAGTGTATATATGCCTCTAGTTGAGAATAATAATAACACAGTACCTGACACTTCACTATACATGAAACCATAAATGTACCTGGTATTCTATACTCCTTATTTAATCGTCGTTCGTAAATTATAACAAAATTCAAAATATTACGTCATAAAGAAAAAAATTATTATGCAAAATATAATTAATTTTATTCATTTTCTTTTCTTTATAAATTAAAATGGTTTCATCTATATTTATTTTCACAAATATATTTTAGAGGTAAAATAAATGGGGAAGAAACTCAGGGGCTTTCATTTATTTCCATATACACTCAGAGATAATTCAGAAGGCTTCCTTTGAAGGTCTTGTATAGTAATTTTGATATCATCGATACTCATATAAATATATATATATATAATTTTATATTTCCTATTCTTTTGTACCCAAGGCGTATCCCTAATTTTCCATACATATGATTATTGGATCCGAGGAAGGCTAGGCGAATGTGTAGCTATTTGGTTATGTTTATCCATCATATAATACTGAAATTAACAACCATTTCTGTCTCTAGATCTATATAGATATTCTTCTATTTTGTTAATCTCGAATATATATATATATATATAGGGCTGTTCTTATTTTTCAAATGTTTGAAATGTTATCAACATTGTGGATTTTCGGTTTCTTTGTGATAAAAGAAGATGACACACAAAGTTTGAAATGGTGGACGTTACAGACTTTAACCATAATTATTAGTTTAAAGGAAATCTAATTTACTACCAGACGTGTGTTAGATGTTTTTTAATAAAACAAAGTTTTCAGCAAAAACAAAGAAAAAATGGAGTGTGTAATGTTAGCATATTTCATAGCTTTTTTGTATCAATTAACTTCACTCGCCTGTAGAAGATAACTTGTTGGCTTCAGAGTAAAATAGTATTTTTAAGTTTAGTAAAACTTTAAATGATAAATCCAAAAATGACCTTGGTTGCATTTTATCAATTCAGAATTCAGTACAATCTGAGTTTACATCATATGATTCAGAGCCTGTATTGACATATAAGAAATCGTAATGTTGACCGATTTTGTTCAAACTTTGTATGTCGTCTTCTTTTGTCACCAAAAAATAGAAAAACCACAATGTTGCTAACATTTCAAACATTTGAAAAATGAGAACAGCCCTAATATATATATATATCAGACATGTTGACGTTCGCGAAAAATTGTCGTTCACCAAAAGTTATCGTTCATCGTTATTCTTAAATTGAATTGTTCGTAGTTCGTCATTTTGAAAAATATTGGCCAAGTTTTTTAGAAAAGAATTTTTTCTCGCCATTCGGAAAAAATTAATGACTTTTTTTAGAAATGAAACTTTTCAAATGAAAATGACAAATCTTTGTCTTTTTTTTTGGCGCCAAAAACGAACGTTAAGGAGTTTTCCTAGTCGTTCGTCAAGCACTTTGTCGTTCGCGAACGACAACAAATGAAGGATATATATGTTTGTTTGTTTAGCTCCTAGATTGTACCCACCTCACCGGAACTTAATCCGGTATCAGCCGGGAGTGATACTCTCTAGGAGCTGTCTTTAATATTAAATATTAGTTTATATATTTTAAGTATTTAAATGATATTAAAATGAAATCTTCGAGGGATAAACGTTGCTCCCCCCGATCTCTCCTTCAAGTGCGATAATTTTTTGTCTTAATGGCGGACAGCCAAAAATGAGATGATACAGAGTTTCTTCTTCCTCCTCGCAGAGTCGGCAGATTGGAGTTATGGCCTTTCCCATCTTGTAAAGATGCCTGTTGAGGCCGATATGACCGTGACCATTCCAACGATGACGCAGATTTGGGATCGTGTAGACCTTATTACCTCAGTAATGCTCATGAAACCGAGTCGCTGTAGTTTGCTGAGCTCCCTTTTTAGATATCTATTCGTTTGAAGTTTTGGTGCAAAAACAATAGCACCGTAGCTCACAATAGACCTTACGTACGCTACGTAGATCCATTTAGACTTAAGTGGGCTAAGTCCCCAATCCGATCCAACAAAAGCTCTGAGGGCAAAAAGGTTCCTTTTGGCCTTGGAAATGACGTATTCTAAATGCTTTTTCTACTTCATTTATCATCAATTACACTATGTAACAGGATTTTGCCCCTGGGCTGAAATTTCTAATTTGAGTCCCACTTTATACGTAGATTCCAAAAATGCCAATCAAAATATCGTCCGAAAAAGGTTTGGACTTTATGGCCTTTTTGAAAATCAGGACTTTCATCATTTCTAATGGTTCAGGCCCAGTTATCTTCGTGCAAAGTAAGAATAACCACAAATGTCAGTAGTATTTAATTTTCTAGTATGTCAATAAATTTCAAATCAGTTTTTATAATTTCAATATCTTTCGTACATTCGAAAAAATAGGCTTTATATTTCAAAAGTTGATCATTTTTGTGTGTTCTATTTAAGCGGCTATATTTTTTTGTTTCGAGTCTATTGAATAAAATCAATGTGTAATATATTTTTGGTATATGTCAATACATTCAGAACATTTATATAATTTCGATATTTGGCATGAAAGTAAAGAAAAGATCAATTTAGTAGGACGAAGTAATTGATCATATTAAGTACTACTTTTAGGTGATTCATTGAGGTTGCTTTAAATATTATTGGGATTTGTTACGAAGAAAAAAAAATAGTTTGCCTTTTTTTTTATGTGGTATATATATATATGCCATCCAAAAAATGATGTTTTATCTAAATTTTGTGAGGTTATTTATATCCACAAAGTGTGAGAAAGGTACATAAAATGTTGTCCAGAAAAACAACAACCCTCAAAATGAAAAATTATAATTTCATAGGCCAAATATTAATTACAAGTCATCAGGGCCATGAATTGGAACTAAAATGATGTCGTAGTTGCCCATAATTATGTGGAAAAATTAACTATGGGCAGAAAATGGCTTAATATGCGAAACAAATATAAAAATATACATTTGCGCGAAAAGTGACAACGTTTTTTAGCAAAGAAGTTCAATAAATGTTTGTTAGTATCATGGATCTAAAAAAAAGTCGCTTTTGTGGAGACATTTTTCTTAGAAAAGAAGTAAAATTAAATCCTCAAATTAGTAAAAATATGCGATAAATATGAAAAAAAATGTCGTTATATGTTTAAAACGATCGTTTATAACAGAAAATTATTTCCCAGATTCCTACAGCCCTCCACAGAAGTTTTAATCTTTGTTTCCACGTTATTACCTCCGCCGAAGGAGGTATTGTTTTCACTGGCGTTGGTTTGGTTTGTTTGTTGTTGGTTTGTCAGCAGGATACTCAAAAGTACGGAACGGATTCGGATGAACTTTGTGGAGTTGTTGGAAATGCCAAAAGGAACAAGTGATTAAATTTTGGCATCTCTGAGTGCAGAATTAAAGATGCAAAACGATCTAAATACTAATAAATATTTCAAGTTAGCCTACTCTGCCAATAGATGTCGCTGTGCTGTGAAATCGGGTGCCGGAGCGTCTTCCTCTTGGAATTTCCGTCAAGGGGAACCCTCCCCCGTCCCTCTACGGCCGCCCCATTCGTGAAAAATCCGCCTCGGAAGGCTCATAAGGACCCCGTGACGGGCGGAGGTTTGCACTCTCTGAGTGTATATATACCTCTAGTTGATATTTATTTTTAAAAAAGCACATTCTATTTGGCGTACAAAATTAGGCATTATATATTTAAAGTGCTATTATTATGGATATGTGCTCGAAATTAAACCCTTGTCCTCACTCAAGTGCTTCCAATATCGGTATGTAAGTTATATAAGACAATACCTATTCTCTACTATAATTTGTGATTTAGACCTAAGGTCAAAACAAAAAGAACAGAATTTATCTTAAATTTAAAATCGAACTTTTATTGACATATCTTACTCAATATAGATGAGAAATAGTGTGTTACTGCAATATTAGGTGTATTCCACTCAAATACTTACCAACCCATATATTTGGACGGGGTTCTTTTAATATCATCACTTTCCTTTCTATCTTGGGTCATTTCTTACTGGGCCATTTTTACTAATGTCATATAAAATACTAGATATGTTTATTACATGTTTTCATGGATAGTTTAACGTCATAAAGGTTATTATTATGACGTCATTAGAATATATTGTGTTGTAATTCTTCCCGCTAGTCGGTGGTTTTTATTGACGTCAGACAGGCGAGCGAGAAGTCAGGAGCTCTTGACAATATGGACATACCTTGGGTATGAGCAATTGAGATATAGAATTTCTAGCAATAAGGGATTGTGATGTCATTGGGGTGGTCATGAAGAACAAAATACCAGCATAAAAGTCCCATGGGCATGCGATGAGGAATTGGAAGGTGAGGTGACACTGACATCATCAGTAAGATTTACATTAGGATAAATCACGCTTATTGCAGGATTTTTATAAATATGACTATGACGTCAGTGCATCACTTTTACTGCACATGCCTGATTTTATGCAATACTTTTTTAATAAAGTGCTAATTAAATAATTATTTACGTTGATCAGCTTCTCAAAATGTATATTCTTATACTTTTAAATCAGGATTTTAAGTTGGTGGAGATGCCAAGTGTAGTTAAACCATCAGCCTTAGGAATCAAATGCTTTTCTCGCCCAAGTCCAATCCATATTCTTATAAATCTTTTAGCTTTCCCACTTGTAAATTTTGGGGGATGTGCGATTTCCAGTTGTTCTATTAAAAAAACAAGCAATATTAGTTGTTTTAACTCCTGTTTTAGGACTTGGTTCTTGGTGTGGACACAGTTCGTCTCATTGGGCTTTTGGGCCAGAGGATCCCGTGGGAAAGGATCCAAACTATCACGGAACCTCACTTCGAGGCGTTCGCTCTGTATATCTCAAGGAACTTCCCTTCTCCAAGCTGAGCTCTTCCGAAAGCGAAGAAATACTCTCCTGGGATCTTGTAGGACGGAACGTTCTTCTTCCAAATGATCACACTCACTACTGGTGTCAAATCTTCAAGGCTCCTTCTATGGAACGGAAGCATCACATGATTGGGGTAAGAATTGTATTGGATTCCTTTTTTTAAGGTTACTCAATAATTGACGTAATAATATTTCTTTTTCCACAGTTCGAGCCTATAATCCGAAAGGGAAACGAGAAATACTTGCATCACATGGTCCTCTATGAGTGCCACGTTCACGAAGGCTCCTCTGAGGAATGGTTCGAGGCTCACGTAGGTCAGGAAGGGGCCGCATGCTACAGTCCAAACATGCCACCGGAATGGTCATTCTGCCTCGCGACGAATTCATGGGCCTGGGTAAGAGAGAAAATAAAGGATAGGCGTGAGCATCAGGTGGGGAGGCTCTGACGTCATCAGTTAGATTTGCATTCATGAGCCCTACATGTCAGAGCAAGTAGAGTAGAGTTACGTCGTAAGAACTGTCTGTGTAGCAGCTGACTCAAAAAAGTCAGGCTCAAAACATATTCATAATTTCACCAGGTAATGCTCCAATCTATTATCGTAACTCTTCTAATAGGGCACTGCTACATGTAAGGTGTTTAATCTTGATCCTGTAAATCTGACTGATGATGTCAGTGACTCACATGTCAATGCCTCATCGCACGTCCCTGGTTGCGAGCATAGGTTAGTGCGTTTGGTCATTCATCGGACTTTGAAGCAAATTTTCATCTAAATGTAGCACCTTCGCCAAATCTATGGATGATTTGCATGGAGAAATGCAAAAATGGAAAACAATTTATTACCATTTCATTTCATAAAGAAGAAAAAATGTACTTGCTAGCCAACTTATCGCATTTAAAATAAAGGATATAAAGTATCAGGATATTAGAAAAATTCCGGTCTAGAAAAAAAGCACTATGAAAAAAGTCTTTTGGAAAATGATCCAAAAGAGGAAAATAATGACTTGCGTAAAAACGATCCAAATACATGGTGGACATATTTGAATGGAATACACCTGAACATTGTCCAAATAATATTTTCATACAAAATTGAGTAATGTAACCTAATTATGTGCAGTTAAATTTGTGTGACCATTTTAGATTTATTTCAAACTAATTTTTGCCTACACATGTATTTTGACCGCTTTTCAATATGACATTATTTGATGTTTCTATCTTGAGTATATATTCCTTATGACGTATTGTTCGGACACATTTTCTTATTAATAACCTTAGAGGTATTTCGCTTTTAAATGCATATAAGAGAGGTGCCATGCGTGGTCGGTGTTCGACATTATTAGTCAGATTTATAAAACCAGGATTGAACACCATAAATACTTGTTTATCCATATATTTTGACCGTTTTCCGAATGTCATTATTTCCCCTTTCTTTACTATTTCCTTTTTCCGAGGGTATTCTTCCAAAGACTTTTTTTCCTAAACCGTGTCTTCCGTACACCAAACCTCAGCCATAGCTTTATTTTATTTCAATTTAGATGCATGTTAGATGCCTTGTATATATTCAGATTAGGGATGCAAAAAGTTATCGACTTACGATTAATAATAATCGACCATATTTTATAGGATTAAAGTTTGTTCATTACAATTAATCGACAGGTCGCGCCCTCTGTCGATATGTTAATGAAACTTCAATATTTTACCGATTTTTAAATCCGTTCTTGTATTCAGTCTTCTTATAAGCTCATGTTTAGATGTGGAAAAATAGTCAGAAACGTCATTGGAATAATATTTAGTAATGAAAGTCGACAAACTAGGAAACAACACCTTATGTAGATAATTATTATAACCCAATGACGTAATTGGTTCAAAGTTTTGATTTTCCATAAAATAAATATGCCCTTACCTATCCCAATTACATAACATTCACCGGTCCCCAATAATGGCGCTGTTATCGATTAATGGATTAATAGTCGACTACATGGAACAACTAACGATTAATCTATTAATCAGATGCAAATACATGCTATATAACTTTTTAGTTAGTTGATTGCACCGTACTTATTACTATTCTTATTCTTAAAGGCTGTTGGATCCGAGGGAGAAACTCTTCCGGAGCATGTAGGCATGCCCCTGGGCGAAGAGTTCGGGGGTGCGACGTACTTTATGTTGGAGATCCACTACGATAATCCTTCTAGGGACCCTATTGAAGATAGTTCAGGTATGTGATATTTAAATCTTTATCTTTATATATTTAAATGTATTACTAAAACCTGAAAATCACAACAAAGAGAAACAAAAAGAAATCAATTGTGATATAACCAAGGAGTACTAAAGAGATGGAGGGAACACTCCTAATGTAAACAATAATATTTGTACCTATGTAGTCACACTTTACACAGTTTTATACTACTAAAAGAGATGAAATTAAGTTTCTCAACGACGATTCCAAAAGCTTATAGACTCCACGGACTGATTAGTCACCGGCACAAATCCTCAACTTCATCCTTAGGGGGTTGTAAGTAGACGTGGAGTCCTCTTCCTCTTTATTGTACTCCTCGAATGTCGTCATTGAGAAACTTAATTTCATCTCTTTTAGTAGTATAAAACTGTGTAAAGTGTGACTACATAGGTACAAATATTATTGTTTACATTAGGAGTGTTCCCTCCATCTCTTTAGTACTCCTTGATATAACTAGGGGGCACTGTTTTTTTGTTTTGTTTTCTTGTCTAAGTGGTTCGATTGAGTAGCATTTTTGAGGATATGAAATAGTAGTAAGGCGCGTTAAAGTCACCCAAATCGAACCCAAGAATCTCCTCTCCTGCACCCAGGGTGGAGTGGCCAGCGGGAGTACCGGGACTATTCCGGTGGGCCGCTGGCCTCAAGAAACATAAACGGCCGTTGACAGCCTCCCAATGGCATAGTGGGGCCTGTATAACGCCGGCGAGGGCATTATTGTCCCGGTGGATAAGTTATTCCCATTCCGTTCCTGCCTGCACCATAAACTTTCAGAATTGAACACACTTAGATATTGATCTAACGTGTTTCCTTGAAAGCTGAGTGAAAGCTTGTTAACCTCTCGATCATGAGGTCGCAAGGGCTATACGAATGTTTATAAATAAATTGAAACGCAATCCAAACCCCTATCAATCCCACAAATGTCGCTAGTTGTCTACTAGTCTTTCAAATTATTATTTATTCAGACGAAATAGCAACAATTATATAAATATATATATAAATATCAGGAAACGACCGGGACGCCTTTTTTCGCCGGGACCCAGGCCGGGCCAGGGCAAAACTGGGCCGGGACTTAATATATTTTCGATCCTTCACATTCTGAAGTGACGACGTTTTTTTTAAAAATAATTTCCCAAAAAGAAGTGACGACGTTTTTTTTTTTAAAGAATCTCCCAAAAAAAGTGACGACGGTTTTTTAATAAGAAAAGAATTTCCAAAATCTCAGAAAAAGTTATGACGTTTTTTTTAGAACATAAAAAAACAAAAAAAACTTTCTAAAACATTACGTGTTCACTTTATTTGGAAAAAAAATTCTAAAAAAATTAGGAATGACAAACGTAATAAAATATTTAAGTCCCGGCCCGGTGTCTAAAAAAACCTGGATACTGGGCCGGGCCGGGACGCTCACAAAACAGCCGGGATCCAGGCCGGGTACCCGGTCGTTTCCTGACATATATATATAGCACACAATTAGTTCTCTTAACTAAAATCCTCCTCTAAATTAAATATTTAAGCCTCATTCTTACTGGTACAAAACAATAGGTATATTGAAAAAAAAAATAGAAGATAGTTCAGGTATGTGATATTTAAATCTTTATCTTTATATATTAAATGTATTACTAAAACCTGAAAATCACTACAAAGAGAGAAAAGAAATCAATTGTGATATAACTAAGGGGGCGCTGTTTTTTTTTTTTGCCTAAGTGGTTCGATTGAGTAGCATTTTTGAGGATATGAAATAGTAGTAAGGCGCGTTAAAGTCACCCAAATCGAACACAATAATCTCCTCTCCTGCACCCAGGGGCGGATTGGCCAGCGGGAGTAATGGGACTATTTCCGGTGGGCCGCTGGCCTCAAGAAACATAAACGGCCGTTGACAGCCTCCCAATGGCATAGTGGGCCTGTATAAGGCCGGCCAGGGCATTATTGTCCTGGTGGATATGTGCCCGAAATTAAACCCTTAACATCACTCAAGTGCTTCCAATATCGGTATGTTCCTGCATGCACCATAAGCATTCAGAATTGAACACACTTAGATATTGATCTAACGTGCTTCCTTGAAAGCTGGGTGAAAGCTTGTCACCTCTCGATCATGAGGTCGCAAGGGCTGGCTATATGAATGTTTATTCATATCCTTTCAACAACAACAAAAATCTCAAAATATAAAAAAAGAAATATATTTATATAACCGTTGGATCTATTGGGAATTCATTTATTTGCCATCACATTCAACTTAATTTATTAAGTGTTATTGGAAGGGCGGGTGCCATTCATTTTATATAGATTGATCAGCTGGCAATTTATTTGTTGGTATTGTTTTGATCAATAGCATTAAGATACCCATTAGCACATCAAACGGAACCATTTGGGAAGCAACATTTTTCCTCCTTCCCAAGATCAATTTGCTCTATTTTAACACATTAATGCTCTACGCATAATAAAAGTTTGTATATATAATTTCCATTTCCTTACAAGTAGAGGATTACTCCTATGTTTTATTGGATTTTTTCTTCTTCCGTGGGATAAATTAATGTCAGATATAATTCTTCATTATGGAGAAAGGGGAAGATGGAAATATGTACAGGGGGATTTAACTGACTACCAATTCTCCTCAACCCTCTCTCTATATTATTATTTTTCACCTATTAATAAGACTTAATTTCATTCATAATAAAAGGTTCCACCCTGAGTTTTTTCCCCACTCATGGATAGTAATGTGTGTGTCTACGTTTCTAAGAGCCTTAAGGAGTTAATCTATTTCTTTCTCCTAAACTGCCCTACAGGGAAATAAATAAGGATTAATCTTACAATTAATGTACGGGTTTTTTTTTTCTCTCACTTTTTTTGACGATTTATATTTAGAGATTTGTGAGGCCCTTCATACAAACTCTTACTTATCCTAAGGGCTTTATAGATAATGAAGATTCGTCTTAATTAGGCTTTCGAATTGGGCGTTGTTATTTCTATCTAATAGAAAGTATTTTTGAGTTTTTCATTGAGTAAGAAGCTTCTAGCTAAGGATAACTGGAGAGTACTCAAAAGAGAGTACAATATTACTCTATTTTTCAACTGTGTTTTGATGACGTAAAAGCATCCCCAAAATGGCTCCCTTCAGTTGTTTGGTTGAATATATTTTTGGGTCATAAAAGATTTTATTAAACATCTGGCTAAACAATACATACCATGTAATATATAGAATATACTAAATAAATGCAGATAAAAATTTAACAAAAACCCTCTTCTGAGCAGTTTGGTTGCCTACTTTTCTTCCCCACTTTATTGTATCCGTTTGTTTGTTTTATTTGAGTCATCAAATTGATTTGAAAGTAAAGAAGTAATTTATTAGGTTAAGTTTTGTAATATTCTTGAAAAATATGGCTATATTCTGCTTCTTTCTTTCACATACAATGCTTGTTCATTTTTAAAGTCGACGGAGTCGTGAAATATGTAAATAAACAGTCGCGTAAGACATTCTATCTGTTGCAGTTTTGTATATTTAAACTTAATTCAGGAGCAAAACAAAATAATATGTGACTTTTGTGGTATATGTCTTATTAAGTATAGCTTGTAAATTAGTTTTATTATTCACGTAACACCAATTTAGAAGACTCTTGTTTTGTATAGCGATTTGTATAACGAACATTATGTGATGTAACCAGTGGTCATAAGCCTTTTAGAAGAAATACAGCACGATGCGACATGGTTATCTATTAACTATTAGAATTAGTTCTATTAACAGAATACTAACCAAGTTTTGACTAATCAAATTTGGGATTTTTTTGCCTCGTAGATACATTTTAAGAGATTGATGGGGACTCTATAAACAAATGAAATGGGGGATTAGAAGGTGGTAAAAGTTGTGTATTTACTTGGTTTGACCTGGATTTACATTTGATAGAAGTAAAATAATACAAAACTAGAGGCATATATACACTCAGAGAGTGCAAACCTCCGCCGTCACGGGGTCCTTATGAGCCTTCTGAGGCGGATTTTTCACGACTGGAGCGGCGTAGAGGGACGGGGGAGGGTTCTCCTCGACGGAAATTCCACAAGGAAGACGCTCCTTTCACCCGATTTCACAGCACAGCAACATCTATTGGCAGAGTAGGCTAACTTGAAATATTTATTAGTATTTAGCTCATTTTGCATCTTAATGCTACACTGATGCCAAAATTAATCACTTGTTTCTTTTGGCATTTCAAACAACTCCACAAAGTTTCATCCGATCCGTTCCGTATTTTTTGAGTTATCCTGCTGACAAAAAACCAACAAACAAACCAACGCCAGTGAAAACAATACATCCTTCTGCGGAGGTAAAAATATTCCCCAAGTGTCGAATAAATACTTCAATTTTCTTTTAATTATCTTATCCATTCACCTTGACACCAAAAATAAAATAAAATAATCCTTAATAATGCAATGGGTGTCTTTGTAAATGAAAGTAAAAATACCAATGTCTAGAAACGATAAGGCAAAATAAACATTGAAGACCATAAATGACGGAAGTTTTCATTAATCATATACAATCAACTCAACCTCACGAATTTTTTTTTTGGATATTCTTGAACTTTAATTTAATTAAGAATAATATATTGTTTTAGGTCTTCGCATATTCTATACTCCACGTCTTCGGGAACACGATACCGCCATGCTTCTCATCGGAACGGAGGTCAATTTTCTCCATCTCATCCCACCGCAACAAGAGGGTTTCACCAGTCTTGGACGATGCGTTTCGGACTGCACAAAGAGTGTAAGTTGGGTGTTTCACTGCTTTTTTGATCCTGCATTCTAAATGGATGGTGGTTGACTGACTCTATTTGCCGTGACGTAGAAGATGAAAGGGGTTATTGGGGATGTTTCTCTAACATTAATTTTTATATATGCAAGTGTATAAATGGTGAATATGTAGAGGTGTAACTATAATTCAATTGACTCAAATATATATTCATAATG
The DNA here is from genome assembly GCA_013387185.1 of Caligus rogercresseyi. Classification (NCBI taxonomy): domain Eukaryota; kingdom Metazoa; phylum Arthropoda; class Copepoda; order Siphonostomatoida; family Caligidae; genus Caligus; species Caligus rogercresseyi. The sequence goes on along the minus strand of CP045903.1, from coordinate 11,818,439 downwards.
AGCAGGGCTGTATGGATCTGGACAATCATCTCTTTGGACATAAACGACCTTTTAACACATATAACGGATACGGCTTTTTTGCATATTTATCGCATATTTTTACAATTTTTGAGGAGGTTTTTCTACGAAAAAAAGTCTCCATCAGAGAGACTTTTTGCGGACTTTAAAAACCCCACAGTTATTTTATCAAAAATGACATTAACAAACATTTATTAGACTTTTTTCTTTTAAAAAACCTCGGCACTTTTTGCCCAAAATTAGGGCTGGGACGGTAACCGCATTACCGCTATACCGCGGTACGTGACGCCTACCGCGGGTCTGAGCACGTCACCGTCATGACCGGAAAAAAATTGAAACATTGGCCTGGATATGTGGGGATGTTATATGTTTGGTGGGGGGGGGGGGGGTGGCGGTCATAACCAGTAGGCCTATTCACGTTTTCAAAACGAAACTTCAAACAACCTTTGATCAAAAGATGGAGCAAACCGACCTTAGGATGTTGGGGAGCGCAATTTTCCATAATCCATAATAAAATTCCATTTGCGTTTCTAGCCTTATCCTACGTTGCCTACGATCTGTGTAATGTTTCGTACTTTTGAATTTATATGCACACATGAAAGCATAACATACAGCCTGTATTGTATGAAGATAAATAAATAATGCATATTATTTAACCCTTGTCTTGCGCCGTGTTTGTGTGGGCGCGCGGGGGGGGGGGGTATAATATAGCGGTATATCACAAACCGCGGGAATTTGTTGATTACCGACCGCGGTAAGAAAAAATCCAAACCGGCACAGCCCTACCCAAAATACATATTATAATTTTGTTTCGCATATTTAGCCTTTATTTTTCTGCCTGTTTTGTTATATTTCCACATATTTCTAGATCATTACAACATTTTTGAAAATTTCGAGAGCCCTTATAATGACTCGAAAGTAATGGAACTCCAAAATTCACTTATACTGGATCCTCCTACCATTTATTATTACTGGGAGCCATCATTTTTAACCTTAAAGATTTGTCCCGACCTTGCTCTATATCATTTACTTATGAATAAGCATTCGTCCTCCCAGTTTGAGTCCCTATCGATATCTTATGGCATATATAAACTCCATTACGGATTTATTCCTAATTGTTTTGTTATATCTTTGCATTGTGACGTCGTTATATTTTTAAATCAATTGCATGTCTTAGATAGTCTATTTTAAGGCCATTAATAATACTAATTGCGAAAACAACGTTAATTAGCACTGAATATTGGTAAAGACAGTTAGAGTAGGAACTAAAGAGAGAGTTCATATTTTTTTTTTTTTGAAATAAGTAGAGTTGCGTGACGTCATAGCACTCACTATTTTATGGAAAACAATATATTCTCTCTCTCTCTCTCTTTTTTTATTTTCTCTCCCTGTCCTTTTCTCCCACGAAATGAGAGCTAACAAGCATCCTGAAATTAATAAAGCGTTAAAGTAAAGCAGCACATGCATAACATAAAATTCTTCCCTTTTTCCCCAAAAGGAATTGGCCAAAATTTTAGTTCTTCTTTAGTCCATAAGGTGCGCTGCTTTGATGCTAGAGCTCTTTGAAAATATGACAAAGTCCTTTTATTATTATATTTGGAATCTCCGCAATATGTTGTTGTAGTGATTTAATATATTTCAAATCATCAAACGTAATCCCTTTAAACGGTTTTAAATAGGATTGTGACGTAATTTCACGGACTAGCGACATCTAACGTTAAAGAATGTGACCAAAATTTTGGCCATTTTTTTTACTTTTTGCATGAGCTACTTTACTTTAACGCTTTAGATATTGAAAGCTACCTGTCGTTGCTTTGACATATTTTCTACGTCACTGCGTGCATTTTTTTACCTATAACTTAAAGATGAATAAATGCATAGCCTTAAAGTTTAAGGCAGTGATTCTCAACCTTTTAAAGCCTCGACCCCCCTTAGGAAATGTTTAAAAGCCCTCTTACCTCATATTTGATGATGAGTTGCCACATAACAGCCTCTTTGAGAATGATTCACTGACTGCCCACTGACCTCCAGGTCGGGCACAAACGTCCATTTTGCGTGTTTAATCCTTTTGATTGCATTGTTACGTCTTCCGATATAATCTCACGACGACCCCAAGGTTGAGAATGACGGCTTTAAGGCAAGGTTAAATATTAAATGAAAATAATGAAAGACGACTCCTCGATCAGTCTCAGGATGTCTAGGACGAGGCAATCATTTAATCCATTTCTGACGTCACACTAAATAGATGCATGTCCCTTTGAGAGTAAGCCTTTTAATTAACCAAAGGCAATATTATTATTTTTGTTTCTTCCTTGATGGATGATGGCTTTCTTGTTGCAAATAATAGATGTACAAGAAGGATCTTATAAAAAATTAATTAGTCCCTTTAGATCAAATATAATTAAAATGTAACTTCGAAATAAATGACTGCAGTGATTGGATTATGATGAAGATCGCTTTTTTCTGTTAATATATATTTCTTTGTCGAAACTCTTATGTTTCCAGGCTTATAGAATACGAGGAATAGGTTTATGTCATGCTTTCATGGACAATGAAACGTCATAAAACCTATTATTGACGTGACATCATTAAGATATATTTGTGTTGTTATTCTTCCCGCTCGCCGTGATGTTTTTTATGACGTCACACCGGCAAGCGAGTAATCAGCTGTCTTTGCAATATGGACATACTTTACATTTCAATATACCTTGGGTATGGACAATTGCAAAATAGAATCCTAGTAATAGGGGATTGTGATGTCATTGGGGTAGTCATTCAGAACAAGAGGTCAAGCGTAAAAGTCACTTTTCACAGGGACCTACGAACTAAATTGGCGGCAAGGGATTAATTTTTACCCGACCTGACATAGAAAGAGAAATACAGCTGTCGATTAGAAAACATAGGACATCTTTCTTGTATCTCTCTGGCATTTCTTTGACTATAGTATTAAATTAATTACAACCTCTCTCCCTTTTTTCTATTATTAATAAGCTGTTGGTTATATTAAACAACTTAAGCTCATCTATTCTGGAGGAGGAACCCTGATACGGAGTTCCCTCCTGTGTCTGGAGTTACTACTTATTCAACAGGACTCGTGGGCGAGAGGAACAAAATGTCCATTTTTTATATTATTAATAACATTTTAAAGAAATAAACAAAAAGCTGTTATTTTTATTATTGTGTCAAAATAAACGCTTGAGTTATTCTATTCTTCATATCAGGGTTCTTCCTCAAGAATAGAAAAACTCAAACTGTTTATTATAACGCAAAAATATAATAATAATAGCAAAAGCTTATTGATGATAGAAAAAGGGAGAGGTTTGTGATTAATTTGATACTATACTAAAAGAGATACCAAAGAGCTACAAGAAAGATGACTCTATGTTTTCTAATCGACAGCTGTTTTTTCTCTTTACATGTCAGGTCGGGAATAAAGTTATCCCTTGCCAGAAAGGCTGTCCCACGTTGATAGTAAGTATTCCTTCCTTTTCTTTATTTTTGTCATCGACTTTAAGAATATATTTATAATAATTTCGTCATAAAAGCAACGTAAGATGGCCAAGTTGAGTATTTTCCTTCCATTCCTTTATTGAGTTCATTGTTTATTTAGTTATTAAATAGATTGGTGACCCCATATAATATAAAATATGTTTATTTCATGTTTTCATCGAAAAGAAAATGACATTAATATTGTTATTTTATTTTAATGTATTGACAAATATATTTTCATTTTATTCTTCCCGCTAGCGGTGATTTTTAATGACGTCACACAGGCAAGCAAAAAAAGTCCGTTCTTAAGGCATATATATATATATATATATATATATATATATATATATATATATATATATATATATACTGCATTCAATATACTTTTTTATATTCTTTTTCGTTACCTACATATATTTGTTATAGGGCTGAAAATATCCATGATATACATACAGGGTATGTAAAAACCCATTTTTTTTTAAACGGGTTAAACTCGGTTTTTACCGTGGGTTTTTTTCGAAATTCGGGTTTTTCATTACACCATTAATTAGCTATTAGCTATTATCTAATTAATGGTGTAATGAAAAACCCTAATTTCAAAAAAAAACACAAGGTAACCAGGGTTTTTAACCCGGTTTTTTTTCATATTTTGGGTTTTTTACATACCCTGATAATATATGTGTAACTACACAATGTCCTTAGAGCTAAAGCGTATTTGATAGATTCCAGGAGTGGAAAAGCATTTATAGATTTTTATTTTATATATGATGATTTGAAGGTTCATTGAATCATGTTCGAGAGAGTTTCCTCTGGATAATTGTAATCAAATGGAATTTTCTCAATTCCGCTTCAAGCTATGCCTATCCTTGAAAGGAGAGGAGGGGGGGGGGGGATATTATACCCTTCTTTTTCTTGCCTTTGTGAATTCTTATTATTCCCTCTGCCTTCATGTGCTTTTTTATTATTTATAGTTTTATTATCCTTTTGGCAATTTATTTTTATGATTTCTTATACCTTTTTTGGATGGAATATGATTTTTCTGTCAATTGTGAGGCTGTGTATATATGTCTATGCGGGGTAAGATATATAGATTTATCCATGCCTAGAGGGTCAGAATGAAGATAGAGATGTCAAAAAATGTATTTTTTGTGTGGGTCCATAGACAATATAATTTGTCTGATCAACTTTGTTAGTATAAGAGAATAAACGATGTTTGTCGAAAGATATGAATGAAACACGTGTATTTTATGCAATTACACAAGTTATCTATAAGTCAAAATCCCTTTTGAGACATTAGAGAATAAAGTAGTAATCTCTCCAAATACATTATGATCTTCTTCGACTTTCATCCTTAGGTTGCTGAAATGATTTTTTCTTTTTAACTTTAATCTAAAGGCGACTAATAGCTTAAAAAATTATTTGATTTGAATCATTAATAGTATACTACAAAGAAAATAATGAGATAAAATAAGGGTCTTTTTTATTCACCTTCAACAATGACGTCACATAAGTGATCAGCTTACATTAATATTTATGGAATCCTTGCTGATACGCTTTTAGTATATACTCCCTTGAGGGGTTTTCTAAGCCGATTGATAGTTTCTTTAATTAGTGTATGCTTTAATGGATGGGAAAATTTGCTATGCCTTTTTAAAATAAATTAATTTGGACGGATAGGAAGTAATAGATTTAAGACATTGATTGTATGTTATAGAGGTCGAATCATGGTTGATTTTAAAGGCTGATATATTACTGATAGATTATTTCAAGAAGCTGATAGCTGATGTATCGTCGCGATAGTTTGTTTGAATATATCTTCTATCTTCTATATAAATAAGTAGAAGTTGTCTGTCTGTCTGTCTGTCTGTTACAAGTAGGCGGCCACATGCCTGGGGCCAATTCAGCTCAAATTGCATGCACGTCGCTTATCATCTGGGGAAGGACATGAGAAAAAAATAAAGGGCCTTTAAGGCCACACTGGGCTAGAAATGGCCCTTTTTTCATTTTTTGACTAATAAAGCGATTTTTTTCATAAAATATTTTTTGAAGAACTTTTTCTTTTCTAAGAACTTTTCCTCGCTGCATGTTGGTATGTATCTTCAAATTGAGAATTGTCGAAAATAAAAAGTGAGAAAGAATAAATGAATCCAGGTAGACATAACCCGAGCAAGGCATAGTTTCACAGAGAGCGCTCAAAGTTAAACAAACAGGTTTTTCTCTCTCTCTTCCTATTGTCAGCAAACCAGATCCAATCTTATGAAGTGCCGACCTTGCCCGAGCAACGCCGGGCACATTGTATATATATAAGCCAGAAAATAAATAACTTAATATGTTATATTAAACAGCTTCTTGTCATTTGTTGCAACAGATAATGAACGTTAAGTTTCTAGTATGCTTGCTATGTTTGAAGGATAAGCGCCTCTTTTTAAATATTTTTTCCCTCGAAATGAAAAGTATTGGGTTTTCGTCTTTTTGATATATTAATGTATTTTTTTAAATAAATAAAGTAACATATTTTTAAAAGCCCTGAATTTAATGAATAACTATGTTTTTAATCGATCTTCTATTTAAAAAAAATATGTAACTATGGACAACTATCGGGGTGCCAAAATACACCGATACGGATAGTTTTAAATATGTACTGTCGGCTTCGTTTAATCGACAAACCGATATATCGATGGACCCCCTCATATTTTATATGTTACAACTCAAATTCCCAGTGAAATCCTCCATATGTTCATTTTGACTCCAGTTTAACATAGATGGGTCTGCCGAATGATTCGGTTGATTTCTTCTTTTTGCTTTTTGATATTTTAATTATGATAAAAGTGTGTGAAATGCCATTTCCATTTCCATGATTTGTAATTAATGATAACGATAGATTGAAAGGTGAAAGAGAATCTTAATTTTTGAAATTTTTATAACACGTCTTGCATAGGAGTTTTTTGTTTGTTCGTGCGCATCACATTTATATTCATTTTTCATTTTTAAGTTAACCTAAAAAAGAAATAACTTAAAAAGTTTTTGGGGTGTTTAAAAGCATTGTAGTTCTCTTTTTAAAAAAGAGATTTTTAAATATCGTCTAGGGATTACTTTTTAAAACCCGACCGGCCAAAAGAAAACAACAACTTTTGTTTTAGAAAACATAGAGACATTTTTTCTTGTATCTATTTGGCATCTCTTTTATTATAGTATCAAATTAATCCACAAACACCTCTCTCCCCTTTTTTCTATTATTAATAGCTGTTGGTTATATAAACAGCTAAGTTCATCTATTTTGGAGGAGGAACCCTGATACGGAGTTTCCCTCTTGCGTCTATAGTTACTTATTCCCAGGACTCGTGAGACGAGATGAACAAAACTGTCCATTTTTTTTTCTTATATTATTAATAACATTTTTAGAAATAAACAACAGATGTTGTTATTTTTATTATTGCGTCATAATAAGGCAGCTTAAGTTCCTCTAATCTTCATATCAA
>CP045903.1:11785000-11811353 GCA_013387185.1 Caligus rogercresseyi | reverse complement strand
TTTCAATGATGGCTTTCCCAACCTCCAAAGGCTCAGAGGTAGTCGTCGAACCCTCTCAACAACTCTGCCCTCGTTCTCAAGGGGCCCTGATGTGTTTGAGGACTCCTTTTTAACTCACCCTCAACCTCGGAAGAAGACCAAAAAAAGATTTTCATAACTATTTATAACTGTTATTATCATATTTAATGCTCCATCGTCCTCATTGAATATCAAGTGTAATTGAGGTTGTAATGCCCAGGTTGTCTGAGTTACATATGCCAAGTCTTTAATATTAATAATATATGTTATTTCTGAAGTGGAAGATAAATTTATTAAGATATAGAGAGCTGATTCCCAATTGCAGAGAGACAGCGTTCTGTTGTTTCTGTGTGTTCAAAATAAACAAAGTAATTGTTCTACGTCATCGTAAGCTGATCATAGATATATTCTATTTAGGATCAGCTTACGATGACGTAGTATAAATTAATTTGTTTATATGGACACACAGAATACAGCTGAACGCTGTTTCTCTGCTATTGAAGGGAATCAGCTCTCTCTATCTTTATATCTCTATGTAAATAACTAAGGGATCAATGATAAAACAGGAATCAACAAAATTTAATTGAGGATAATTTTCAGTAAAAATAGCTTTTCACACACAAACATATATATATATATATATACACTTTTGTCTTTCAACAGAAAAGGGTGGGTATTATTTAAAAATAGTTTTTTCTAAGCCTAATATAAATACCTTTTTGATTCGATAATAAACATTTTTAATATAATTTTACATTGAAAATACTGTAGGAAGTACCTATATACATAAGGAATATTATATGACTATTCAAAGCTTACCCCATCCACTTATTTATCCCAGAACTATCATTTGTTTTTCTCGAATAATAATTGAATTTTATGTTTTATATTACAGGCAATTTTTGGCTGAATAATATAACATTCAAAGGGAGCAATCTAAAAGACGACCCTCATAATTAATTCTTGACAAATACTATTAGATTTTAGCATTATATCTAATAGAAAAATAGTGGCTGCGAACACTCTAGTATCAAGCTTGCTGTGACAAAATAACATAAGGAAAATGAGTCTACTGTAATCGCCTCTTGGCAATATTTAAAGAGTTTAGAGTAAATTGAACATCAATGATACCATAGCATTTATGCAAATATATTTCTATATCAATGAAAACTTAAGTATTTGTTATTTAATTTCCGCTTTAGAACTATTGAATTAATTTGTAAAAATGAGCGGACCATTGGATGATCTAATTTGAGTTAAGTCCATATCTATAAAACGCTACCAAGTTATTTTACATAGGAACTTATCAGATATGCTATGTGCCAATAATATTTGCGCCAAAAAGTTTTTCTTTGCCTCAAATATGGAACATATGTATCTTCTACAACCTCAACCAATTTTAATTATCTTAAAGGTTTCATATATTTGACAGATTCCAATATTTAATACATTTCTTCAATCAACATATAAAAAGTATTTTGTAATCAAACTTTGTTAATAGTTGTAAGAAGGTCTAATTGTTCATTCCCAACAATTTTTCGCTGTATATATATATATATATACTAATCAATCCCAGTTAATTGTTAAATATATATTTTGTAATATTTGAAACTTATGAGCAATACGTGATGAGTGATACGAAATAAATTTCTTCAATTATCATGCAACGTCGACTATTATACTATTTTTTATTGTAAAGAAATGGTTTTAAAATACCTTGGTCAGTTAATGAAAAACTGTACACAAAGTTTTTAATATACAGGTATTATCAAACATAATCCCTTAAAACATCTAGCACATCTTCTAAACAGCTAAAAAATAATTCTAATTTGTAGGTTTGTGATGATGACCGCCAATTTTTTGAGCATAAAGCGTTAAAGTAAAGTTACGCTACAGGACAAAACCTTCTTTTTTTTTCAAAAAGGAGATGGATCAACCGTAGTTCTTTAATATGCGCTAGAGGGTGTTTGATGAAGCAGCTGTTTCAAAATAATAACAAATGTAAACAAAAAATATATGGACAAACCGTAGTTTATTTTTTTGACAATAGGTGCCGCTTATCCATTTAACATTTGAATGAAATGTTAAATGGATAAGCGGCACCTATTGTTAAAAAATAAACTACGGTTTCTCCATCATTTTTTTGTTTACATTTTCTTGTCGCGCTACTTTACTTTAACGCTTTAGGATTGCATAAGATACATTGACAGGTGTTTTTTCTCTTTCTATCTCAGATGGGTAAAAACGCTAAACCATACTGTAGGATACTTATTATACATAATTAATTACCAACAGTCCACTATCATATCAACAATGATTCTATGATAAAACACTATATTATTTGAATTTTTTTTCTTCTCCGACCAGCACGCTGTTCTACGTTTGATAAGTCAAAGCGTGTTGTACACGCATAGCGCAAATATATTTAATTCAATCTATGAAGGGTTCTTTTTCTAAGGTTTGAGACCCTTTTCATTTATAATACGATTCCAAATTAGTTTTTGTTTGTATATATATACAAAATCAACGAGAGATTGAGTTATTCAGTCATTTTTCTGGAAAATACACCAAAAATTACTATTTCAAAAATTTATTTATCGTTTCATTTCGTATGTATATTAAAAAAACTAATTTGGAATCATGGTGATCCTATTTACATTTTGCACCAAATTATTTGAAAATATCGTTTATATCGAGGACTTGAACGACGATCAAATGGCGAAAAAAAGTTTACAACTTTTGGGTCAGTTGAGGCAACACTTAACGTAATTCGATTTCGTTCAAACTTTCACAAAGCAACATCTATACACTAAGGTAAAATCCTAGGGGGAAGTCGACTCTCAAATCCGAAGAACGTGAAAAGTATCACCCTTATATGTATATATATACCTATATATATATATACAGGGTGGTAAGATCAAATCCAGCGGGGTTTCAAGACATCCTTTAACAAGGATGACGTCATCCGATCCGCGCAGCTGATTTTTAGCAGACAGCCAACATATGAGAGATCATTTCAGTTGAATTTTATCATCGTCATGGCTGCATATGGAAATCTACAGCCTGGGAACGAGCAAGAACGCAGGTGTGCCGTTATCCAGATTCTTATATAAAGGGCAACACCCAGGTCTCTGAGCTGCTCGGGATCGACAGAAGAAGGGTTGTTGAGCTCAGGCAGCAGCTGAAGGATACCAAGGCCCATCTTGCTGTCGTCGACAGGCCTTCAGGCCCTCCAGCAGAGCCCGCAAGGCCAGGACTCCCGACTTCATCAGGAGGGTGTCAGACATCTTCGAGCAGACCCCAGCAGGTCCATCAGGGATGTCACCAAGGAGCTGGACGTTTCTCACGTAACTTTGTTGGCCTGTGTGAATGAGGATTTGCGTTGTCACAGCTACAAACTTAAAGTTGGTCAGCTGTTGACGCAGAAGGAGGCCCCCTAGCTCCCCCGATTTTAATCCTATGGACTATTTTTTCTGAAGCTACCTTGAGCGACACGCAACCGACTGGCTCACAACACCAAGGCCGCCCTGATCAACTCCATAATGAAGGAAGCCAGGAAGTTGGACAGGGCCCTGGTTGACAAGGCCTGCTGCTCCTCCTCCGTGCCAGGATCTAGCGCGTCATCGACGCAGAAGGCGGATGGATTAAATAAGCAGAATTTACACATCTTTACGAACATTTTAATGTCTAAATAAATAAAATTGAACGGAAAATAACGATTTATGTGTATTTTAAGTAGAGAGAAGAAAAAAAGCCGGATTGATCTTACCACCCTGTATGTGTATGCATATATATATATCTATATATATATAATATATATATATATATATATATATATATATATATATATATATATATATATATATAATATTCTTAATACAGGTAACATGATCAGTGGGTTATTCGAATATTTTGTTCCCTTTTTTATTATTGAGATATTTGAGCATCCAGTTATTAGTTAGTTAGGTCGGTGAGACAACCATAGAGACATACTTTATCCTTGTATAGGTTCCTCCTTCCAAAGAAACGTATGCATCCCTGAGTGAAGTAGCATTTGTATTATTATTATAAGTATCACTATTGACATAATCAATAAAAGCTTTAATTAAGGGCACACAAAAAACAATACCCAAACATACGTTTTTTAAAACAAATAAAACAACATAACTAATGAAGTAGGGGGTAAAGGGAACATAATATAATAATAATCGAATTACATTCGTACCCTTCAATATGAATGGAGCGAAAGGACATATATACATTTAATACAATGGTTATATTGGATGTGTTTTTTACATCAATTGATGGCACTTTTTATGTGTGTTTTGTGATTCTTTGTTGAAAGACCAAAAGTGCTTTAAATCTAGAAGAAAAAGGAGGATATTTTTTCTCAGGATCTCAAAGAAATGGTAACGGAATATATGGTCAAGGGTTTCTTTTTGGAGGGGAGGATGTACAAAAAATATATTGATAGATACATTTAAATCATTTTATAATTCGGTAAAAAGAGTTTTTAAATTTTAAATGAACTTTTTATTTACGATCTTTAGGTATTCATTTCTTTTTATATGAATGGATAAATAAAGGAAGTTTTGTTTTGCTATTTTTTGCTATAATTTCGAAGTTGGATTTTCTTCCCTAATAAAATCGGCAGCTAATGATGAAGTATATAATATTGGAACTGAGTACGTCTTAAAAGATAAATCCTTTGTTTAATTTGAAGTTGAATATATTTAAGGCATATATGATACCATAGAGATAAAAAGATTATGGAGAGCTTATTCCTTTCAGATGTATTTGTGTGTCCAAACTTAACAAAATAATTTGTACTACGCCATCGTAAGCTGATCATAGAGATAGAAACAAAATCTTTCTATATCTTATCATAGGATCAGCTTACGATGACGTAGTAGTACAAATTACTATGTTATATTGGACACAAAAATACAGCTGAACGATGTTTCTTACTGTTGAAGGGAATCAGCTCTCTATATCTTTATCTCTATGTATGATACCTGAGGTCAAAATGTGACAAATATTATTGTTAATCTTGCTCAAAGTGAGGGTATGAAGAGTTTATATTAAATTATAAAGCTTTTTTTGTCAAGATACTATCACTAAATATAATTGTTAACAAAACTTTCACCAATTTCTAACGTATCGAAAAATAGAGTCATACTATGCCAAATATAATACTTAAAATGACATTTGCAGCTGTATTGTCCTTTCTCTACACTCTTAACATATTTGGGACCCATTTACAGCTGTTGAATTTAAAGCCAACCCGATTTTTAGGAAGAAAAAAACAAAACATTTTATCATATTGCCTATGAAATCCGTATTACTACATAACCCTTGTTATAAAATAGTCCTTAACCAACAGTTTCAAGTAAAAACTGATATGGCTTCAACTTAAAGGTTAATTGTTCACCTTTATACTAATATATCCTTCATTTGTCCTTGTATTTTTCTTCTAGCTTTAAAGCATATGTTATTGCAGATGGAAGACTCGGAAGAGTATTTTTGCTTTGTTAAAATAAGGCTGAGAGACTTATAAAAAGGGGGACTCCTCACTACAACGGGCGTCAAAAGTGACTCAAAATTGGTAATATTCAACTTTATCACTGCCTCACAAAATGAGCAAGAAGAATGGAATGCAAGATTGCCATTCTTAATATATAATAATATTGGAAATATTATACATTAAGGATATAAGAGATCTGATAGATCTTTACCAATGCTCTCTTCAATAAAAATACGAACAAAATGGCAGATTACATAACTATTTTGAATCCATTTGATTGTAAAACTATACTTTTAATTATTAGTTTAAATTAACAAAAATATATTTGGTTTTTCAAAAGAATTAGAGGTTAATGAAAAATATTTATTTAATAAATGCTAATATTCTCTATTTTTATACTTCCACCCGCTGAGTGTACAAAAATATGATTTTATAAAAGCCTCGCAATTTGATTCCCAAGGCAAGAGATTGAGAGAATTTTATCTATCATGAGAGGCTTGGGATTCCTCACATGATGAGTGGTAATAGGGTCGTCATACTAAGAAGGAGTAGTATTAGTGGATGTATGGTATTTGTACTACTATTTGTACTGGATCCACGGGAGCGGGCCTTTAGATATCATACAAGTCCTCGAGAAGCTCAATGTTCGTATGTGAGGCAACGGGTTTGGACGGACAAGAAGGCTGGAATCTCCTCCTCTCCTTGGACGCCTTCTATCTTCTCTCAGTATCGAAGGGAAAGGCGTTCTTTCATACTGTAAGAAAATGAATATATATTAATTTTAAAAAAGTTTTAGGGTGTGGACCATCAGTTAAAACACACAAGTTTCAGGGAGCTTCGGTCAAAAAAAAAAGAAGATACATTTTGGGCTTTAAACGGAAATTTTGAAATGAAATGTGTGTCTTTAATGTAGCTGACTTTCGATTTATTACCTCCGCCGAAGGAGGTATTGTTTCACTGGCGTTTGTTGGTTTGTTAGTTTGTGGTTTGTTGGTTTGTCAGCAGGATAACTCAAAAAGTACTGAACGGATTTGGATGAAATTTTGTGGAGTTGTTGGAAGTGCCAAAAGGAAGAAGTGATTAAATTTTGGCATCTCTGAGTGCAGAATTAAGGCGCCAAATGAGCTAAATACTACTAAATTTTCCAAGTTAGCCTACTCTGCCAATAGATGTCGCTGTGCTGTGAAATTGGGTGCCGGGAGCGTGTTCCTCTCGGAATTCCGTCTAGGGGAACCCTCCCCCGTCTCTCTACGCCTCCCCAGTCGTAAAAATCCGCCTCGGAAGGCTCATGACGGCGGAGGTTTGCACTCTCTGAGTGTATATATGCCTCTAGTTATAATATGTTTTTATTGTTTGTATCTATTCTTTTGTAGAAAACAAGGTGGTATATTGAAAAACAAGGTACGTGCACTTTTTCAAGAGATCTGACATTTCGCTTGTCAGCGATTTTACGACGTTGCATCGGCAAGTGGGAATAATAAGATTACAAAATGTTATTCTTTCCATTTACCTAATAAAAATATATTACTACAATATATTTTTGATGACGTAAAAACAATCATAAGATTATGGCGTTTCACTATAATCAAAACATTGAATAAATTATATTCTATATAACTTGGTTATATATATATATATATCTTTATTCGAATAATTAAAATTTTAACCATAAAAAAGTTAACAAAAGTAACATGATGACATTTGTGACTTTTAAGTAAAAATTAGGCCCATGCACTCCTTTCAAAAGCGTTTATTTTAATCCGTCTTGTTTAAAAGAGTATGCATTTATTCCCTATCAATTATCTATATTTCAATCTCTTACGTCAAATTCGTGTAATTTAAATTTCTTTATGATGTGAGGGAAAAAAACTCATGTGATAGAAAATCAAATATGCTCAAATTGATAGTTCAACAATGAATCATTTCGGGATTTTAATAACTATTTTTCATTTACCTCATCATTGTTAACCATCCTGTAAGGGATGCCGTAATGTCAAAAATATTTCATATCAAAGAAGACTTCCATTGAAGCAAGTGGACATAAGTGAGGCGGAATACGCTATTGAACGAAATGAATTTCATTTCAAACCACATATTTTTTTGTATTTCAATTATTGGCTATTCATTCAATTTAAAAAATGCTGAATATTGCTCATACTTAATGCTATTTTATATATATATACTTTTTTCATTAGCAATTTTTTGAACACCGAACGTTTATCACTTTAGAACAATCAACCACAAGACTCGCTACAGCATTCATACTTTAATTAGTTGAATACCGACTTCTCATATTGACAATTAAAGATCATTATATTTTGTGAATATTGTTTTGCAACACTTGATCTCATACAAAGCGGATATGATCTGTTTAAAAGACAAACACAGTTGGCCTACTTGTAGTTGAGTCTTAAAATTGGGTTGCCAAAGAGAAAGATGAATGGACTCGTTAATGGACTTATGAAAATTAAGTCATCAAATGCCTTACGATTGTATATATATTATATATATATATATATATATATATATATATTGAAATACAAAGTATGTCCATATTACCAAAAAAGCAACTGACCTTTCACTTGCCGGCGAGCGGAAAGAAAAACATTTCAATATATGTTTTTGATAAAGTCATACCATAGAGTAGTGGTGCCATGGTGGCGGCCGCAGGCCGGAACCGGCCGAATGGACATCTCATTTGGCCCGTTACGTTAGTGGTTGAGAAGTGTTTATAAATAAATAATATTATGATACAATATCAACAAATTTAAATCTACTTTTGTTTGGTGTTAGTGATGCAAGGCCAAAAATGTACCGGTAATTTGGCCCCCAAGGTCCCACTTGAAAAACAGTCCGGCCCCATGACCGATTTCACCCTGGCATCCCTGCCATAGAGAATTAAATATATAGAGAGCTTATTCCCTTCAATACAGAGAACATCGTTCTGCTGTATTTTTGTGTCCAATATAAACATAGTAATTTGACTTACGTCATCGTAAGCTGATCATAGATATATAAATATTTGTTTATTTTGGGCACAAAAACGCATTCCTCTGAAGAATCCAAAAAGCCCTTTTATATATCTATGAGTCAAACTGATACAAATAAGACTCCTGACGTCATTCAAAATGGCCGGCACGCGACAAGTCAACAGCTCTCTTGGCAATATGAACGTACTTTGTTTTTCAATCCTCCTTGATTTTAATATGTAACCAAAACATAGAAATTCCTCTCTTCTTTTTATATTGGAATTTGTAGCTGTTTTTATAGCTAACTCCTCACACTTTTCGTCAAAGGATGTACGCATGAAAAAATAAATGAATTTACATGGAAGGAAATTATTTTCTTTTGGGGATCAGAAATGTTGTATGCTATATGATGTTGTATATATTTATGATTCACAATGTAAATAGTAGAGTATGAGTAGGAAAATGGATGTTCAATATATGTGTTAATATTAAAGTAGCTAATAATATACATTGTAGCGCGAAGGAGTTATTATAGTTATTCCGGACTCAATTACTAACTGCACTGATATACAGCTATTAAACTCTTTTAGCAATACACAATTCATAACTAACACGCAACCTATACACATGCATAAACATCAAGAGGGAGTCATAAGTGACGTCACAGTCAACATTCATCCAATAAGAGAGAGCCTCCACTGATCACAGTCGAGAATCCTCATTCCGGAAGGCAAATATTGAATACACAGATTCTCGGCTTTGATCATTGGATGCTCTTCTATTTGATGATTGTTGATAGTTACTCTTCACTATCCATGAACTGGTTTTAAAGGAACTACGGAAAATATATTTTTCTAAAACTTAGATAGAGTAACTATTATATACAGATGTGATTTAATGATTTATTCAAACTCAAGGGTGGGATCTTGATGTTAAAATGTACTGAAAGTACAAATATAAAAGGGTACCAATCGTTTGCATCATCAACTGTCGGCAACATTTTCAATAATAATATTAATGTATCAGCTTTATTAGGAGCATATATTGATCTAATCAGAACATTTTACAAATACAAACAGAAAGATATCTTATTTATAAATCTCATGATAGGATTAACTCCTTTCTACACCTACTTGGATTCTATATGATACAATACACACCAGCACAGTATAGCCAAATGATTTATTTGTCTTCCTTTTCGAAGAAAAAATAAGATACTTCATTTAAAAATTCCATTTTAAAGACAACTTTTTACGCAAAATCAATATAAACTTGGATTATAGCTAGAGTATCACTAATCTTTGGATATATTTCTTACCCATTTGATCCTATAGAATTGCAGCTTCCGAGTAGATATAAATAAGCATAGCATGTAAATAATCTATCGAACCTAGGATCTTACCAATTAGGTTGACCTAAATTGGGCTTCCCCTCTCTGGATTTAAGCCCACAACATTGAGAGTTGAACATACCGAGCTATCGCACTACCTTCTTTGGATTAACTTACCGGAATGATGGGCTTTCGTCCATGGCCGAGGCATAGACTGGAATGATCTCCAAAATAGAGCGCTCTCATAAATGTCTTCCAAACACTAGGATCCGTCCAGTTCATTGAGAAAAAATGATTTCCTAGGGTGATATTTCTGTACTCAATGGGATCCTTAATCCGAAGGTTGAGCAACATTTCCGGAAGAAGAGTTCTATAATGTAATAGAGAGATAAAATAATAAATTTGGGTTATTTCTAATCCATAGGATAACACAAATACATAAATGTCATTCAGCCTAAACTATTATTCTTTGTTTAAATGCCTAGATTCGAGCAAAATAAAGTACGTATCTAATTTTAATTCCTGAGCTGCAACTAACGATTACCGTTAGGCATTTCGCTAGATGAGTCTTATCCGCGATAGATTCTTTCTAAAAAATAAGGCATATTTCGTCCTTCGAAGAGGGGAATAAAATTTAATTATATCTCAGGGACGTACGGTGAGGCAATGACAGGCGATGCACTGATGTCATCAGCCAGGATAGGAATTAAGCATTTTTAATTTAACCTTCCATTACCCTTCACCGCATGTGTTTGGTATATCTTGTTGTCCAATTTAGCAGCATTTGCTATCCGCCGTAACACCTCACACCATATAATTAAAAATCCTTTCTCACCTGTAGTCCTTGGGAGGTTGTTTGAGCTGAGGAGCTTTCGCCACGGTATAGAAGGGTTTCTTCAGTAAGTCTTCTTCTGAGAGAATGACGACCTCCTGTGGTGGACTCCGCTGAGCCGCGGGCTTATAGAGCCCCGTTTCACGATAGAGGGCGTCAATCAGGTCTGTTAAGTGATCATCACCTGTTGGATGAATAAATTAAAGATATAAATATGAAGTGTTTTTTATATAAACTTATTTAGACTTTTCTCGCCGTTTTTGAGGGGATGGGGGTTCGCAAAGACTTTCTTAATCCTTTCATTTTCGTATAATTTATTCCTTAAAATACAATTTAAAAAAAATATTTGGATATTAAACGTTTGATAAAATATTTAAATTGGCTTAGAAGTTAAAAGCATGTAATTACGAGTTATATCGATTATTTCTTTGTGTAAGCTTTGTGTAAATTTTGATGTACAAATAAAAACGTTTTTATTCAATGGTTTCTTAAAATGGATCACATTGATGGTGTTTGCATCAATTTATCGAGGCGTAAGAGATAAAATAGATTTTGGCTTAGGAATCCTGCAACAGATCAATGAGTCAACCCCAAACCAAATTCCCTCAAGATGAATGACTTTACTACCTAAAGGTCCTTTGGATCCAATGTCCTTCATGAAGGCCACAAGCTTCTCAAAAGCCGTTCCGTAGATGGACTCGATTTTCAGAGCTGACATAATGGTTTCCAGAGTCGGGAGGGATCGACAGTCTGCCAAGGGGCGCGTGGATAATAGAGAATGAATGCCATACACATTTCCTCGCGAGTTGAAAGACCTGTAACGTGAAATCAAGGAATGACACATAAGCTAATTAAATTATAATATTTATCCTTGTCAACAAACTAAATTAATAAAAAGGGATCTTTTTCATTGATGATTAAAAAACCTTTATTACTTAAATTTCATTTCGAAACTATTTTTCTTCTGGTGGATTGGTATTTTATTCGGATAAGTTTATAAAAAAGTTGACTAAAGTTGAAGGAGCATTTAAGTCATGTGTAAAAAATGAATAACAGTTTAATTATGAAAGCCTCTTTATTTCCTGTTTTCTTGCTCTTTTTTTACGGTGATAGCTTTTGCAAATAGAACTTCAAATTTTATCACGCAACCTCAACCCTTAGTCGATATTCTTGAAAAGTACCAAAGGATCTTCTTTATTTTGTGTTTTAGTTTAAAATGAATCCTAGTTGGAGCACAACTATTGGGCATCACAATATAAATATTTCAAATTAAAAGAGAGAATAAATATTATGCTTAACATTATAAAATAAAAAGGTAAACGCCAATATATTTTAAATGATATATATATATTATAAATATATGAAGACTTGGTTCTTTATCACTTGAGATGTCAAGGACCTATTAGGAATCATAAGGGTTGTTTTCTGTGAAGGCATAAACGCCCAAAGGAACCAGGACTTATATAATAAACTGCCGATAAATAGCACTCTAAAAGGATGGAAGCCTCTTTCTTTCTTCTTTTCTTCCTCTTATTTTTACAGTCGTAACTTTTGCAATTTGAACCTTAAAATTATCACGCAACCTCAACCATCAGGTCGATATTCCTGAAAAGTGCCCATATTTCATGGGGAAAAGTATATTAGATATATGAAGTCTCACTCTTTCTTTCTCTATTTTTGTCACTGTCTTCCCCCAACAATGGAGAGCGAACAAATACCTCGACATTTAGTGCTACCATAAAATGCTTCGACACTCTATATTCTCTCACTCTGTCGTTCAAATCAAACTATATAACACTCTTGGACTTGCTCTTTCTTTCTTGCTTTGGGTATGAATTGTCCCATTGAATACTGAGCTCAGAGAATAAACGTCAACAACTACCAACACCACCTATGACGTCACAATAAATAATATTTGCCTACAATTTAAAAGTATATCTGCGTCCTTTTGCAAAACTATTTTTTTACTCATGGATTTTGCACTTTAAAAACATTTAAGTTCCCAGAGTGAAGGGGGTGTGAAAGAGCACTCATTCTCCCCGTCTATCATGGCTTTGACTGCATACAATAAATCTATGGGAAAATTAAAGAGGGAGGCAATTGACAAAAAAAATATTAGGAGCCTTGCTCCTTAAATTAAATTTATGAGGGTGTTGAGAGTCTCACCCTTGACACCACCACATTATTCTCCTTTCTTCTTCGAAGGTGAGGTGCAAGACGAGGCGGAAATTAATGGCTCGGAAAAATAATTAAAATGCCCTGATTTATTGCATTGTGCCCCCATAAGGCTTCCTTCTTAGAAGAGGACGTAGGAGTTATAATAATAATAAGAAGAAGGATGGACACAACAATAGGAAACCATGCAGCCCATTGCATGGGAAATTAAAGTGCAGCTGCATTGTTTATTTTTTGGCTCCTTCTATTGTTCAATAGCATCCACATGTAGTGTTGTTATTGTGGCTGCTCAACTTTTTGAAAGGTTTCCTTATTTGTAGGGATAAGGAAAATGTTCACACGTCAAATGAATAAGATTGAAAAGGCATGTGAGAGATAAAAATTGATAGATAAATAATCTTCCTAATTTACTTTCTTATTTAGCTAATAGAGCATGAAGTAACTGTTCATGGCCATCTAAATAAACAATATGATTTTCCCTTCTTCAAAATATAAATGATCCAAAATACAATCTTTTGTGCGGAACATGTAGCGTCAGGACATGTCTATTTATGGCAATAATTAATGTATATTTATGATGTTCTTTCGAAATAAACTAACAAAATAAAACACACATTCTGTTGGACCCCCTATACAAGGGTCGGCAACTCGCAGCTCTAGAGCCGCATGTGGCTCTTTAGAGCTGCTTTAGTGGCTCCCTGGAGCTTTTCCATGAATGTTAGAAAATTAAAAAAGATCGGGGAATAAAATATATAGGACCAGAATGTACACCGAATGGATATTATATAAGAATTATTTTCTTTGCGGCTCCAGACACAATTTTTATTTCTCTTGGTCCATTATGGCCCTTTCAACATTTTGGGTTGCCGACCCCTGCCCTATGCTATCGTAAAAGTCCATATCTCATATATAAGATTTCTATTTGAGTTTATGGCATTATATTTTATATTTTTCTGTCTTTTTTTCCAAGGTTACTATTGATTAGGTTTGTCCACGAGCATATTTTTTAAATGCTCCTTATTGATGACGTCACATCAATAATAAAATCCAATCTGTTATACCACTAATATAAACTTTAGGTTTTTAGCAAACAAGTAAATCTATCCACAATTAAAAATTAAAACGTGGGATTCACCTCATACCAGTAGTCATGAAAATAATTCCCACGCATGGGTTAATCATTTATCCAAAGGTGGCTTGAAAGTGTGAAGCAGGACAATTTTTCAATGCTTGCATTGAATTCGAAAAAATATTTCAAGAATGTCATGGAAGTGAAATTAATCAACATCCTAACATCATTAGACGTCTAAGTAATATACTTGGGGGAAAATCCGATTTTCTTGGCCTGAGCCTGTGTTGCATTCATTTTCTAATACTAGAACCTTTATCAGACTGAAATGACACGATATCATTCAAGCAACACGCCCAATTTAGTAACTAAAAATAAAAATGTTGAATTCTTTTTTTTATTGCTTATGAATAAAGTATATTAAATTTCCATGACAAAATTATTATATCTAATGAAAAGAAAGTTTTTGCCGTTCTAAAAAATGATGTCGGAAAAATGAAATTAGAACGTATTTAAACGAAGTCTCGCCTCTAGCGAAGACCTATCCCTCCTCCGGAGATTCATTGAGTCATTCCACAACTTTGCTATTAACGAGGCACTAGCGTCATATCCTGAGGATGTAAAAACCTCAGTGCCTTTAGAAGAAAAATATTTTTGAATTTGTGAGTCGTGAAAATGAATGGGGAGCTGAGTTTATTTCGAATACTAGATTTATTGTTGTGATTTTATATTTGAATATGAACGTGACGTCATCAATAACGGTTATTTTTAAAAATACGCTAGTGGACGAACCTTATCTACATATAGTAGCCTTGCTTTTTCGTTCCTATTTTGCCACTGGGGGAAGTTGTGTAGCGTCAGGATATCTCCATGTATGTCATCAGCAGGATTGAGATGTCTACAGGATTTACTGCACCGACCTAACAAATAACTGGATAATAAACAAATAACATTCAACCAACTTGAAGATGTGCGTTATGTATGTAGTTAAAATGGCTGCCACACAAGGTAAACAATGAAATATTAAGGAATAGAAGAAAGGGAAATCCTAGAATAAATACCACTGATTCTAATTTTTTAGAAAGAACTTTAATGTTTATTTCATTACCTTTACGTCACTGGATTATTTTGCAATTTCTCCTAGGGCTTGGCATCAAGACTTTGACTGTTCAAGGAATATAACACAGTCAGTTATTATAGAAGTCAGTGATTTACTGAGTGCCCATGTATATATTATTCTTGTTGTTATCATTGTAATGATTAATATCCATATGATAATACAGACACGGCAGTCACTGATGGAACTTTAAGGAGTAGAGGCGTTATTATTTATCTGTCGTCTGACTCCACAAACATTATTTTGAAAAGGTCATTGACAAACTAGATATAAATATTTTATAAGAACAACTATATTGGTTGGATGTGGACTTTTATATTGTTATAAACTCAAATAATATAATAATATAGCATTATGCAGGGAATACTATAACAACCTGGACTAGGAACTCCCTCCTTTTTATGGCAAAGCTTAACTAACTTCGTAGTCAAAAAGAAAAGAAAAAAAGAGGGAGTTCTTCTTATTATAAACTCCCTCCTTATCCCTTTTCTCTTTTTTTACGAAGGTAGTTAAAAGTTGACATAAAAAGGAAGGAGTTCCTACTCCAGGTTATAGATGTCCCTGACAAAGGTTATGAGAAAAACTAAATGTAATAATGATAACTCAATATATATTTATATTTCTACTATTTATAGTTTTCAAAATATATATTACTAAGTCTTTTCATAACTTTCTATGCAATAAAATTATATATATATATATATTATTTCTTAGATGAAGTTTATGATCCCAAAAAAAAAAAAACTGTTGGGGGCGCAGGTTCGAATCCCGAGAGGGGATGGCCATTTTTGATCTATCTTATTAATAAGATCATAGGTTCGATGGACTAATTTTAATGCTATAATGCTTATTTATATCGATTCGGATACTGCAATTCTATCGAACCATATAGGCAAAATAAATAAAGTTATGATAACGTTTTCCACAACATTCTCCCAATATCATATTAGGGTTACCCTAGCTTTATATTTACCTCCAAAGGTAGTTTGTCCCTGTCCAGGGTTTCATATTGGCACTCGAGTAAAAGCTCGTCTCCAGGGAGGACCCTCGTTTCCTGAGGCGGTATGCGGGCAACCTGGTAGTTGAAATCATAGTGATCATCCTTTAAAATCACGGAAGTTCCTTTCCGCCCCGAAGATGTCGGATCCTCATCTTTCGACTCGCTAAATGAGAATGGAGGACTCCATTGATGAGATTGATGCCTCTGAGGGTAAGCTCTACAAAGGAATTAAAATGATGCATTCGATTTAGTTACACGTCCATATATTTACAAAAAATATATATCCAATGCATCAAAGTAATCAAAACAACAAGTTTATTTCATATGCACTATTATTTTTGTTTATTAAAGTCGTCACATTCTATTAAGGTTTCTCCCTTTCAGATAGCCAATTTTGATAGTAATATTCATTTTTGTTCTTTTTTTGAAAAAAAAAAATCCACAAAATCATTTGTTTTATTTTATTCTATAAAATATTTTTAGGTTAAAAATAATAATTTATACATTTGCACTGTAAACAAAGTATTAGTAAAGACTCCTTCAAACCATATAAAGAGGTTTTAATTCGTAATGCAACCCCAAAAATGAAGTTTGAAGCAATCCATTACAATGCAATGATGAATAGAGCCAAATGTTTATTAAAACAAATAGCGAGCAACTGTTAGGACAGACTCTATCTTGTAGCAGGTCCTCGGCAACTAAGTTATAAATGATTTCTTTTTTTGTTTGTTATAAAAACGTCATTGCTGGAGGATTTAAAGAGTTATTAATCAGTTCATTTGTATTAATAAAATGAATTTGTGATGGTTCTTATGCCAGGGTTTAACCGCAATTTTAATCATAATGGAAATATATGGTTTGATTAATTCTTTTCTAAGACTCTTAAAATTGAGCCAACTTATGCCGATCTTGTTGATAGCCTTCCTCTCCAGTTATGTAGAGTAGCCTCCATTTACTTAACGGGAATATTTCTAATAAAAAAGGATTTATTGACTTCCAAAAACAAATATTTACCTATTTTACACAAATCTAAATAAAAAATGATGATTTATAGTTGTCAAAATTGATTGATGCTTTAGCTATAACTTCACAGTATATTCCTTTGTTAATATAATGTCTTAACAGTGGACACAGTAAATATCACCCGTTGAGATGTTAGGTTATTTTGAGTCCCAAAAAACCCTACTTTTATCTGTCCTTCAACATCTGCAAATATTATAAAATACAAACAAAGTTTATTTTATCATACGTAAGTTTATATTTTTCTGCTTTCGTAAACAGAAATTAAACAAACTACGGAAAAAAAGTCCGCAGGGATTTTACTCTTACCAAAATAATATTGAAATTGTGTTATAGGAAACTTTTATGGAGTGTTTATTTTTCTTAATATAAATACTTAAAAATATTGTGATCATGTGACCTTCGTTAAAATACACTAAATTATAAATGTATAATTGTTATATATATATATATATATATAACTGAGGTGGGATTTGGAGGGAAAAGATATAATATCGCTATCAGTAGTTGTTTGCAAGCTGTATTTCATGGGTATCGGTAAATTACAGGCTTGTGAACGGAACGCAACTTTTTTTTTAACGCTGAACGTTGAACGCAAAAAAGAGTTTTGCGTTCAGCGTTCAATTTTTCAAGCATTTTTTGGACTTTTTTAGAAAAAACGTCATCACTTTTTTTTGTAAATTCTTTAAAAAAAGTCCTCACTACGCATAACTTTTTTTGTAATTTTTTTTTCTACTCTATCCTCACTACGCATAACTTTTTTTGTAATTTTTTTTCTAAAAAAGTCCTCACTACGCACAACTTTTTTTGTAATTTTTTTTCTAGTCCTCACTACGCATAACTTTTTTTGTAATTTTTTTTCTAAAAAAGTCCTCACTACGCATAACTTTTTTGTAATTTTTTTTCTAAAAAAAGTCCTCACTACGCATAGCTTTTTTGTAAATTCTTTTCAAAAAAAAACGTCCCCACTACGCATTACTTTTTTTGTAAATTCTTTATAAAAAAAGTCCTCACTACGCTTACTTTTTTTGTAAATTCTTAAAAAAAAAAGTCCTCACTACGCATTACTTTTTTTAGAAATTCTTTTCTAAAAAAACGTCCTCACTACGGATTACTTTTTTGGGAAATTCTTTAAAAAATAAGTCATCCCTTTTTCTGGAGATTCTTTCTAGAAAAAAAAAAACGTCGTCACTTTTTTAAATATTTTAACGCTGAACGCTAACGGAACGCTGAACGCAAAAAAAGCTAAACGCTCACAAGCCTGGTAAATTATAATAATCTACCGACTATAGACGATGGCAAGGATTACTCTATACCCAAAATGACATAGAAAGAGAAAAACAGTTGTCAATTAGAAAAATTGAGATCTTTCTTGTATCTCTCTGGCATCTCTTTTATTATAGTATCAAATTAATCATAAACCTTGTCCTTCTTATAATGAATAAGCTGTTGCTATTATCATAAACAGTTTGATTTTTTCTATTCTTGAGGAGAAACCTTGATATGAAGACTAGAGGAACTTAAGCTGCTTATTATGACGCAATAATAAAATAACAACATCTTGTTGTTATTTCTTAAAAATGTTATTAAAAATGTAAGAAAAAATGGATAGGTTTGTTCATCTCGTCCACGAGTCCTGTGGAATAAGTAACTCCAGACACAAGAGGGAACTCCGTATTAAAGTTCCTCCTCCAAAATAGATGAATGTAAGTTGTTTAATATAACCAACAGCTTATTAATGATAGAAAAGGGAGAGGTTTGTGATTAATTTGATACTATATTCAAAGAGATGCCAGAGAGATACAAGAAAAATGTCTCTATGTTTTCTAAAACAAAAGTTGTTGTTTTTCTTTTGGCCGGTCGGGTAAAAAGTAATCCCTAGACGATATTTAAAAATCTCTTTTAAAAAGAGAACTACAATGCTTTTAAACACCCCAAAACACTTTTTAGTTATTTCTTTTTTAGGTTAACTTAAAAATGAAAAATTAATATAAATGTGATGCACGAACAACAAAAACTCCTATGCAAGACGTGTTATAAAATTTCAAGTAATCAAGATTCTCGTTCACCTTATCAATCTATCGCTATCAATTAATTACATCATGGAAATGTAAATGGCATTTCACAAACTTTTATCATAATTAAAATATCAAAAGCGAAAAGAAGAAATCAACCGAATATCATTCGGCAGTCCCATCTTTGGTTAAACTGGAGTCAAAATGAACATATGGATGATTTCACTGGGAATTTGAGTTGTAACATATAAAATATGAGGGGTCCATCGATATATCGGTTTGTCGATTAATCGAAAGCCGACATACATTTTTTAAACTATCCGTATCGGTGTATTTTGGCCCCGATAGTTGTCCATAGTTACATTTTTTTAAATAGAAGATCCATTTAAAAATAGTTATTCATTAAACTTCAGGGCTTTTAAAATATGTTACTTTATTTATTCAAAAAAATACATTAATAAAATCAAAAAGACGAAACCAACTACTTTTCATTTTCGAGGGTAAAAATATTTACAAAGAGGCGCTTATCCTCAAACACAGCAAGCATCTAGAACTTAACGTTCATTCTCGTTGCAACAAATGACAAGAAGTTGTGTTATATAACATATTAAGTTATTTATTTTCTGGCTTATATATATATATATATCAAACAGCTATCGGACGATACTCATATCAGCTTCTTGAAATATCTATCAGTAATATATCAGCCTTTAAAATCAACCATGATTCGACCTCTATACATCAATCAATGTCTTAAATCTATTACTTTCTATCCCTCCCAAATTCATTTATTTTAAAAGGCATAGCAAATTTCCCATCCATTAAAGCAATACTAATAAAGAAACTATCAATAATCTTAGAAACCCCTCAAGGAGTATATACTAAAAAGCGTGTCACCAGGATTCCATAAATATGAATGTAAGCTGATTCACTTTAATGTGACGTACCCTTGGTGAAGTGAATAAAAAGACCCCTTATTTATCTCATTATTTTTCTTTGTATATCTTATTAATGATTCAAATCAAATAATTTTTTAAGCTCTTTGTCGCCGTTTAGATTAAAGTTAAAAGGAAAATTAATTTCAGCAACATAAGGATGAAAGTCGAAGAAGATCATAATGTTTTGGAGAGACTACTCTAATGTCTCAAAAGGGATTTTGACTTTATAGATAACTTGTGTAATTGCATAAAATACCAGTGTTTCATTTCATATCTTTCGACAACATCGTTTATTCTCTTATACTAACAAAGTTGATTACAAATTTATTTGTCTATGGACACACACAAAAATACATTTTTGAACATACTCTATCTTCATTCTGACCCTCTAGGCCATGATAAATCTATATATCTTACCCCGCATAGACATATATACACAGCCTCACAATTGACAGAAAAAATCATATTCCATCCAAAAAAGGTATAAGAAATCAAAAATAAATTGCCCAAAAGGATAAAAACTATAAATAATAAAAAGACATGAAGCAGAGGGAATAATAATACATTCAACAAGGCAAGAAAAAGAAGGTATAATATCCCCCCCCCCCCCTTCCTCCTCCTTTCAAGTATGGCATAGCTTGAAGGGATTGAGAGAAAATTCCATTTGATTCCAATATCCCAGAGAAACTCTCTCGAACATGATTCATGAACCTTCAAATCATCATATATAAATAAAAATCTATAAATGCTTTTCCACTCCCTGGAATCTATCAAACTACGCTTTAGCCTAAGGACATTTGTAGTACACATATTATCAGGGTATGTCAAAAACCCCAAAATATGAAAAACCCGGGTTAAAAACCTGGTTTACCTTTGTTTTTTTTTTGAATTCGGGTTTTTCATTACCCATTAATTAGATAAAGCTAATAGCTAATTAATGGTGTAATGAAAACCCGAATTTCGAAAAAAAACCCACGGTAAAACCCGAGTTTTAACCCGTTTAAAAAAAAATGGGTTTTTACATACCCTGTATGTATATCATGGTATATTCAGCCCTATAACAAATATTATGTAGTAACGAAAAAGAATATAAAAAAGTATATTGAAATGCAGTATATATATATAAATATATATACAGCTTGTGAGCGATCAGGAAAAAAATAGCGATTCGATCGATCAAAAATACGATCAGAAATTCTTTGCGATATAGCGATATAACGATCAGGGATTTTTCCGATCAGCGATCCGATCAATTTAATTGCGATCAAAAAAAAAATTAAGTAACAATTTCATGTTTACAGTCAAACCTTTATAAGTATTCATCTATTATGGCAATGGAATGAAGGTTTCCATAGCCTATGAGCTCCAAAATAACGACTTCTCCATAGGCGCCTGTCTGTATATTTAGGACAAAATATCAGAATGAATGTTTCTCATAGCTATGAGCCAACACTCTGGCTCCACCATTGACATATGTCTGCATATTTAAGACAGGAGATGCAAATAAATGTTTCCCATAGACTATGACTCCAAAACAATGACTTCTACATGTCTGTATATTGTAGGACAAAAATTATCAGGAGCACACACTGGTTATCCATTAGTATTAGTCTGTATTTTGTGTTTTCTAAACAATATTAGTTGTTGGAATGGATTTTGGTCAATGTGACAGCTAGTTAAGTTTAAGAACTGTGGGGGTTGTATCAAAAACATATTTATTAAAACATTTTTTTTTTTTAGTTTCTTTTATACAATTGATCGGATCGCTATTTTTTAGTGATTTTCTTACGATCAAAAGATTAAAGATCAGGACTTTTTGCGATATACCGATCAGCGATCAACTATCGCTATATCGCATTGATCGCCCATCAGAAACAACCTCCGATCAACAAGCCCTGTATATATATATTGCCTTAAGAACGGACTTTTTTTGCTTGCCTGTGTGACGTCATTAAAAATCACGGCTAGCGGGAAGAATAAAATGAAAATATCTTTGTCATACATTAAATAAAAATACACATATTAATGTCATTTTCTTTTCGATGAAAACATGAAATAAACATATTTATATATATGGGGTCACATCTATTTAATAACTAAATAAACAATGGACTCAATAAAGGAAGGAAGGAAATACTCAACTTGAACATCCTATGTTGCTTTTATGACGAAATTATTATAATATATTCTTAAAGTCGATGACAAAAATAAAGAAAGGAAGAATACTTACTATCACGTGGGACAAGCCTTTCTGGCAAGGGATAACTTTATTCCCGACCTGACATGTAAAGAGAAAAAACAGCTGTCGATTAGAAAACATAGAGACATCTTTCTTGTAGCTCTCTGGTATCTCTTTTAGTATAGTATCAAATTAACCACAAACCTCTCCTTTTTTCTATCATCAATAAGCTTTTGCTATTATGTATTATATTATTATTTTTGCGTCATAATCAAACATTTGAGTTTTTCTATTCTTTAGGAAGAACCCTGATATGTATGAAGAATAAAGAACTCAGCTGTTTATTTTGACGCAATAATAAAATAACAGCTTTTTATTTATTTCTTTAAAAATGTATTCTTAATATAAAAAATGGACATTTTGTTCCTCTCGCCCACGAGTCCCTGTTGAATAAGTAGTAACTCAGACACAGGAGGGAACTCCGTATCAGGGTTCCTCCTCCAGAATAGATGAGCTTAAGTTTTTAATATACCAACAGCTTATTAATATAGAAAAAAGGAGAAGAGGTTGTGATTTAATTTAATACTATAATCCAAGAAATGCCAGAGAGATACAAGAAAGATGTCCCTAGTTTTCTAATCGACAGCTGTATTTCTCTTTCTATGTCGGGTCGGGTAAAATTAATCCCTTGCCGCCAATTTAGTTCGTAGGTCCCGGTGAAAAGTGACTTTTACGCTTGACCTCTGTTCTGAATGACCACCCAATGACATCACAATCCCCTATTGCTAGGATTCTATTTCGCAATTGTCCATACCCAAGGTATATTGAAAGTAAAGTATGCCCATATTGCAAAAGAGCTGATTACTCGCTTGCCGTGTGACGTCATAAAAAATCACCGGCGAGGGGAAGAATAACAACACAATATATATCTTATGATTGTCAAGTCAATAATAGGTTTTATGACGCTTCATTGTCCATGAAAGCATGACATAAACCTATATCCTCGTATTCTATAGCCTGAAAACATAAGAGTTTCGACAAAGAAATATATATTAACAGAAAAAGCGATCTTCATCATAATCCATCAATGCAGTCATTTATTAGGAAATTACATTTAATTTATTGATCTAAAGGGACTAATTAATGATTTATAATATCCTTCTTGTACTATTATTTGCAAAAGAAAGCCATCATCCATCAAGGAAGAACAAAAAATAATAATATTGACTTTGGTTAATTAGAAGGCTTACTCTCAAAGGGACATGCATCTATTTAGTGTGACGTCAGAAATGGATAAATGATTGCTCATCCCAGACATCCTGAGACTGATCGAGGAGTCGTCTTTCATTATTTTCATTTAATATTTAACCTTGCCTTAAAGCCGTCATTCCAACCTTGGGGTCGTCGTGAGATTATCTCGGAAGATGTAACAATGCAATCAAAAGGATTAACACGCAAAATGGACGTGTGCCCGACCGGAGGTCAGTGGGCAGTCAGTGAATCATTCTCAAAGAGGCATGTGATGTGGCAACTCATCATCAAATTGAGGTAGGCGGCTTTTTAAACATTTCCTAAGGGGGTCGAGGCTTTAAAAGGGAGAATCACTGCCTTAAACTTAAGGCTATGCATTTATTCATCTTTAGTTATAGGTAAAAAAATGCCCGCAGTGACGTAGAAATATGTCCAAGCAACGACAGGTAGCTTTCAATATCAAAGCGTAAAGTAAAGTAGCTCATGCAACAAAGTAAAAAAAATGGCCAAAATTTTGGTCACATTCTTTAACGTTAGATGTTCGCTAGTTCCGTGAAATTACGTCACAATCCTATTTAAAACCGGTTAAAGGGATTACGTTGATGATTTGAAAATATCATTCAATCACTACAACAAACATATGCGAGATTCCAAATCTAAATAATAAAAGGACTTGTCATTATTTTCAAAGAGCTCTAGCATCAAAGCAGCGCACCTTATGGGACTAAAGAAGAACTAAAATTTTGGCCCATTCCTTTGGGGAAAAGGAAGCATTTTTATGTATGCATGCGCTGCTTTACTTTAACGCTTTATTAATTTCAGGATACTTGTTTGTCTCATTTCGTGGGAGAAAAGACAGGGAGAGAATAAAAAAAGAGAGAGAGAGAGAGAATATATATTTTTCCCATAAAATAGGAGGCTATGACGTCACGCAACTCTACTTATTTCAAAAAAAAAAAAAATATGACTCTCTCTTTAGTTCCTACTCTAACTGTCTAACAATATCAGTGCTAATTAACGTTGTTTTGCAATTAGTAATTATAATTGCTTAAAATAGACTAATCTAGACATGCAATTGATTTAAAAATATAACGACGTCACAATGCAAAGATTAACAAACAATAGGAATAAATCCGTAATGGAGTTTACATATATATGCCATAAGATATCGATAGGGACTCAAAAGGGGAGGACGAATGCTTATTCATAAGTAAAGATATAGAGCAGGTCGGGACAATCTTTAAGGTTAAAAAGGATGGCTCCCCATAATAAAATAACTGGGTTCTAGGCGTACTCGACGTGCACGCCTTTGCATTTTCCGATTTGCAGTAACGCTCCTGCATTCACTCTTTTGCATCAGGTTGTTCTGTATGCGGCGGTTTCGCCTGGGATGTACCTAGGAGGATTTTCTACCAAGGAAGGTTAATTATCATTTACTTCATTGTTTAAGATACAGTTCGAGTCAGGTCTAATAAATCAAAAGGTTGAGTGATGATCATTATGTTGCGATATTAAAGAGTTTCAAAACAATTATATTTATGGTTTACTTTTGCTAATATGAAGATAAAGTTTATAATTACCATGTTTGATTAGGTAACTGAGCAATAAATGATACCAAATAAGTTTTGGTAACTGAGAAATTTAATTAAAAAACTCACATTTGACCTTTAAAATGAGAGATTCAACAAACAATTGATTAAAAAAACAAACAATAGAATATTTCTTCACACCACATTGAGGTCATACCTTTTTCAATATTTGATCACTTCAATAAACTATTCATATTTTGCAAAAGCTCCAGACCTTTTCTCTATTAGTAATAGTATACCCACCGTCTTTGGATTGTCCATAGTGAATATTGGACTGTGATATCAGCGCAACTCTTGGCCTAATAATTTGAAGAACTAGACGGACCCCTTTTTAACCTTAATATACCAGCTGCTTTGAAGTCTTGCAAAGCCGTAAGCCTTAAAAATGTCAATGACAATAAAACTGCAACGTTGAGTTTGACTGGTGCATATATGGGTTTCCATTAAATGGCAAAAGGTGACTACCAAAGCCAAATTATCAAATGTATACATTAAAATAATTAATTTATGAAAATAACTCCTGCATAAAGTTTTCTTCGTTTATTATAGTACATACTAATTAAGCGGGATATATTTAAAAGTTTATTTAATTCAAATTTTAAATAGTTTGACTACTTCAGCTATATTTTCTTAAAAAGGCATGTTATGTCATTGAGAAGTTAAAAGGAGTAGGACTACCATCCCCCCCACCAAAAAAAAAAAATCAACCCCCTGGGCTTTACTCCCCGTGTCATTTACCCCCCGTTTCTAATATTTTTTTTAATCCTTTAAGTCCTATTATTAAGTGAACTATGTTTTTATTTATGAGAAAATTGTATTATGTTTGAAACCTATGTTCCAAATATCGGTTGTTATTAAAACATTAATTGATTCATACTATTCCATAAATTTCATTCTTTTCGTTTCCTTCATATACTTTGCAAATCTATCCATTGAAGTCTGTTTCTAAAGTAAACTATTTTTTATGATCGTTTGTAACTGCAAGGTCCATAAAAATTAATAACGGGGGGTAAAGGCAGAGGGTGCTATTCCGGGGGGTGGTAGCCTATATGAGTTAACATTTAAGACATTGAAGACTGACACTTTAGATGGAAAACTGTTATGGTATTTGAATAGAAATACTTCTTACCAACCGAGAAGACGTGAATATTTTATTTTGATCTAATATTTCTTTTATTTAAAGTCAACAATTTCATTCAAGTAAAAGATACTAAACTACTATGAAAGAGGCAAATTATAAGAAAAAAATATCGTAAAGTCAGTTAAACCCGGACTCGACTTTTATGGCTAAGATAGATCTAATAAAAATTAACCTTCCATGGTAGAA
>CP045903.1:11710975-11784900 GCA_013387185.1 Caligus rogercresseyi | reverse complement strand
CTATAACGGAGACGAGGGATGGGAAGTTCTAAATCAAAGACGATGGAAGGGATTCCTCTCATGAAGACGAAGGATTGGACTCCTTTCGAGGACGAGGGGTGGGACTTTTTAACGAAGACGAGGGGCGGGAATTTTCTGGAAGGGAGGCGACTGACTCGAGGGGTCCAAGGCATTGTCTGATGAGTCGAGTGCCTTCATTCGGCCGGATTGCAAAGTTTGAAGACTCATTCGGATCAATGAAGGCTCTGAGACTTTGATTTGTGAGTCGACTCCGCCATGATCATCCTTTCAAATATTCCATTTGTAACAAGGAGCCAAATTAGAGCAAATATTTCTCCAATGACAAGACTATGAGACGTGGTTGATCTTCTAACATCGGTAGCCATTTTAAGTTTTTATAGAGCCAACATGAATCGGAGGATTTTAACTAATAAGAAATAAATAATAGAGATTATTTTCAAAA
Source organism: Caligus rogercresseyi (assembly GCA_013387185.1). NCBI lineage: Eukaryota > Metazoa > Arthropoda > Copepoda > Siphonostomatoida > Caligidae > Caligus > Caligus rogercresseyi. The sequence goes on along the minus strand of CP045903.1, from coordinate 11,784,437 downwards.
TAGGAAATAAAATATTCTTGAATTACTACGCCTTTTTTTCATGGTTAAGAAAGTAGTTCTTGCAAAATCACTAAAAACTTTAAGAGTGTGCGATAGCCGTGTGCGTTAAGGCGTGTTATACTCTCAATGTTGGGGGCGGGGTTCGACTCCCGGGAGGGGATGGTCATTTTTGGTCTACCTCATTGATAAGAGTACCTTTTAATTAATGCCATGTTTAGTTATATCCTATCGGATGCAATTCTATCGAATCATATAGGCAAAAAATATTTTTCAGTTGGTAACGCAGTTTGCATTCTTTTAATACGTCAAACAATCAGAGTGAAGATCCATATATCAACTCATATATTGATGCAAATTAAACCAAAGTAGTTATTTTAACTAACTTGATCGTAAGAACATGTTCCATCAAATGAATGTATAATTGTGATATCTGAGAATTATAATCAAAGGATTGGGAAATGTTATGGATGTAGGCGTGAGGCGATAGTTTGTGTTTTTAAGGCATTATTTTCTATAAAATTAGTCTCTTTGAATCGATATTAGCATCTGAAGGAACGAAGATTTTTCCCCCTCCTTTCTTAATCATATTTAAATTAATAAGTATTGAACGAGAGATATTTTCTGACCGTGAGTAGTAAGTTATTGAACTCAAACCTTTTCTTTGATTTTCAACATATATTATAAAACAATCGTTTGATGAAACAATAATAAACACCCCTCATTGGATAATTTAAAAAGAGTCATTAGAGTTTTGAACTTGTGTGTTTTTTTTTAGAGAAAACAATACAAGTCTGGGTACCTTCGACCCAAAATCATTACAAATCAGGGGGTTCAAATAGGTACTTTCTTTCGCATTCGTTTCAGTCAGATCTCTAGCGTTCACAGCATCGTTACTTAAATCAAATAATAGACTAAATTTATGTATTAATCATACTTTATCAAAATGTAGCTTAACATTACCATAAGTAATATAGAGTTCTAGTTTTAAAGAGACTACTAACGATGTTTTCATCAATAAATATATGTTTGCCTTTCTAAGATATCTTCTGTAAAAGCATTTCTAATTGCTCCTAATATAACTCGGAAAAAAATATATTATTCCTTTCTATAATTAAAATTCAATACTACTTTGCTGTTTATGCATATTTGTAAGCTATATATAATTTTATTTGTATCAAAAATATATTTGAAGATAATAACATCAATACATGGCATATAAAGAAGCCGTAATATATATATATATATATATATTTGCCGCCCCTTAAAACTTTTTGGAATTTAATTCATATTTACTCCTATCCAGTGGTGGGCACTTCCGCTCATTATTCCGCTCTGAGCGGAGGAGCAATTGGTGAGCGGAATGCAAAGAGCGGATCATCTTTTTGAGAAGTGAGCGGAATGTGGTGAGCGGACCCTCTAAAATTAACTTCCGCCCATCCGCTCACATAAAAAGTTTCCGTTATTAAAAAGGATTACTCATGGAAAAAGACTACTTTTTCTCGCTTTTTGCTCTAAATGTAATGCCGCTAACGTGGCATGGACTAAAAAGGTGCGCCAGAAATTGTTTATTCTTGTCTAGACACGTGGCAGCAGTGTTGCCACGCGTAGCCACTCAGTTCACGTCGTGCAGTTATTGTGTATACGCAGAGAGAATAAGTGACAATCAGTCCTTTCTTAATATATAAAATGTGTACCCCCGTCATAACAAAGATGTTGCGTTCATGGTCCCATATAGAATTTCATTTTATATTCAGAGAAGAGAGAGAAAAGTTACATTATTATGATATAACTTTTCTCTTTCTTCTCTAAATATAAAAGAGATAAAATTATCTTTGTTATAATTATTACATGTAGTATGATTAAATCCATCTGAAAAAATGACGTCATAACACATATGTTGATGATGTCATTAAATTGCTATATGGGACCCTACTTAGTACTTAGTACTTACTGAGCGGAAGAGCGGAATGAAGTGAACGGAACAGCAGTACTCAAAAAATGAGCGAATGAGCGGGAGCAGATCAGTTGCCCAAAGTGAGCGGTGAGCGGGAGTGAGCGGTGCCCACCACTGCTCCTACCACCTTTGCACCTCCTTCAAAGCAAAATATTATGTTGCTCTTTAAACATATTTTTAGACTTTCTATATTTGAATGGATAACAAAAATATAAAATACATAATAACACCATTACATTGTATATAATGAAGCAGTAAAGACGATATCTCTCCGTATAGCCTTGGACGCCTCATCCATCTTTTGTTTGAGAATTGGATCCCCAATATCAAAGAGTGCCGCATCCTTGATATTTCTTAGGACCTCATCCAGCATTTGAATGATATTTACAATGGTCCCCTCGTGAACCTCTGTCAACTGAATGATTTCCGCAAAGGGAAGCCCCTTAGCCCACTCATAGACGACCTCCGTGAGCCCAAAGCAGAAGTTATCTACATACTGCTTCACAGGCTCATCAAAGCCGCAGTCCCGCTGAACGCTCCCGATTTCCTCAGCCACCTTTCGTATGTCACTCATGCCCTCCTTCAGACTCGGATTCAGATCCGGTACGGGGATCTTATTATTTTTAAACACGATACATGAGAGAAGCGCTGCAATTTCCTCTGGAGATCGATCCGTGATGATCTTCCGGAATATCAGCTCCGTCACAAGGAGCTCATGATGGCTCATCTTGGATGCAACACGGCCCTTGAGCTTCACGATCTTGTCCTCATTGATATATTGAAGGGTCCTAAGGACCTCCACGCGGTTGTTATAATCCGGAAGGAACTTGAGGGAATTGTCGGAGAGCAAGTGCTCAAGGTTTTCGATCTCCTTCAGCTTCTTCTTCTCCTCGTAGACGCATTGAAAGCCCTCCAGGAAGTCGATGGAGGACCCGTCCTCTTGGGACTCGGAGTTGCTAATAGTATGAAGGCGGTGAACCATCTCCATGTCATCAATGTCCTTCACCTTCAAGTCCTTGATTGGGTGAAGGAAGGAGGAGGCGGACATCATGTCTTGGTTCTTGTGAGAGAACTTGGAGAGCTCCTTGAGAAGAAGAGAGGTCGTCTCCTCGGGGAGTGAGTCCCTGAATCGAGGGTTTGACGACGAGCCAGGTGCTCAGAGATCTTGTTGAAGTCAATGTTCTTTACCACCTTTTAGTAATGTCAAGAATGTCGAGATCCTTTAGAGACACCTGGGCATACTCTTTGGTGTGCCCCGTTGAGAGAGGATCCCATAAAGGCAGCCTTCGTCTTGTGAAGTTAATGAAACGTGAGAATTCTTCTTCCAGATTGGGGGGATGCTGCTCCTCTACTCCCTCTGAGGACTTATATACCAATACATCGTACGTATGTGGTTCCACACTCGCATTTGAATGGAGTAGGACTCCATACTTAAAGACCCTATGGACATGAACCAGAACAATGCGACCCGGGAGGAGAACACCTTGCACAAGGGGCATCCTCAGTAGCTTGCTCCAAAAGGGATTCCGGAGATTGTAATAGCGTGAGGCGAGTTCATAGGCCTCCTTCATGGCATCACTCCCTGACGACGTCTTGGCAGCATTCCTCTCCAGTTCGACCTTGAGCGTTGCCATCCGCTCGCGATAGGCCCCTTGATTCTTAAGAAGCTCCTTTTCGGAGAAGGAGCGCTTCATCATGTCCTCCACTCGAAGTTGACGTACTTTGAATAGATTTAGTATCATGGAGTAGGTCAGCTGGAATTTAGACTCTAGGGAAGTGGGCTTCCCAAGCATCATCCTCTGCAGCTCGTCCGCACGAAAGAGCTTATCCTTGATGAGAATGATGACTGTCCCTGTGGAGTCCAGGCCCCGCCGCCCCGCTCGCCCTGCCATTTGTATGTACTCCGAAGGCAAAAGATTACGAAATTCGCTTCCGTCGTGCTTACGAATGTCATCAAAGATAACTGTCCGCGTAGGCATGTTGATACCCACAGCAAATGTCTCCGTAGCAAATAGAAGCTTGACAAGCCCCCTCTGAAAGAGCATTTCAACGAGCTCCTTGAGTATAGGGAGGACCCCCGCGTGATGTATGCCGATGCCTCGTTTAAGTAGCTCCGTCATGCGAGTCACCTGGGGTAGAAGACGATCAGAGCTGTTGAGAACACATATGTGCTCATGAATAAACTGATGAATGCTATGACGCTCCACTTCAGAGCAGAGGTCAAGGCTTGTCAACATAACGGCGTTCTGATCACATCGCTTGCGACTAAGGGTAAATGCCACGACGGGAAGCTTGTCATGGTGATTAAGGTGATTAATGAGGGTGATCCATATGTTTTTTCCTGACTCGGGCTTAAGCCTGCGGACTTTGAGCCGAACTTTTGTTTTGCAGATGATTTTTTACGATTATTCATGGCTTCAAGGGCTTTGTTGTATCGGGGAAGGAGAACTTTCGGGAGGAGTCGAGTATAAGGAAGCGTTCGTCCTTGGTCTTAGCGTTGTTTCCTGTGTAAAGATAGTGTTCCAAGGGACGGGGCGCTTGAATGTCGATATCACGTTGATTCGTTTTTTCTTTGTGCGTCCGACCCAGTCCGCGAATTCCAGGGTGTTGGCACGGTGGCTGAAAGCATGATTATAATGACGTGTGAGGGTATGAGGATAAGGACTTCCTCCCATACGACTCCGCGGTGTTTGTCGTTGATGTAGTGGATCTCGTCGAAGATGACGTACTGGAGATCACGGATGATGTTGCTGCCGCTATAGAGAAGGAGACGGAGGACTTCTGTTGTCATGATGAGGCAGGAAGCCTCGGAGTTGATCTGATTGTCACCCGTGATGAGGCCTACATCCTTGTATTCTTTCTATAACACATGGCAAATACACTTTATTAGTAAGATGAAGCAAATTTAATTTATAATACATAAATATTAACCATTTACAACAATCCCTTCCCTAATTTATCATTTAGTAAGTTATAGTTCTTTAAAATACAACTAGGTTTATTTTTCTCTTGTAATCTTTATATAAGCATGCCCATCAAATAGATATATATTTTGAGAGATCTTTAATAGAGATAATACAACAAAAATTAGTATATGCTTTGAAATTATTATTTTTCGTGAGAATAATGATATTTGAATTGGCCAAATTTTAGGATCAAAGTATCCTTTGACTTATACAAGATCCATGTACAAGAATCATAACTCAATTATTATCTTATTTGAAATACAAATTAAAATGAGTAAATCTAATAACAAGGTTAAAAGAAGTATTCAAACATAAGAGCATTTCTATAAAATAATACTCAATATTGTTACATCTACATACAGTAAACAATAAGTTTTTGTCATTATTTTTTTTATAAGGTCGTCAATAAAAATTGCTAGGAATATTCTATAGACACAAACTTACTTGGAGTCTTAAAACATTAGCTTCACTCTAAAAACTAACAGATATATTATACTAACGGTGCATTATACTTGAACACTTAGATTAAGACCAATGAAATGATGACGCATGAAAAAAATGACCCGAATATATAGGTATACAAGTATTACAGTAGAGTGTCATTATGAGTTGACCGACTATTCTAACAATTATATATAACAAATAACAATTTGCGATAGATGATTTCTAAGATTTACTTGGGCCATTTTTTCAATGTGTCATCATTTTCCTTTTCTATCATGGGTCATTTCTTTCTAAGGCGTATTTTTCTCAGCCATTTCGTCCTAATATATATGTTTTCCAATAATGTCCACTCAAGGGAGGCCTACAAGTGACCGCTATAATAGCACAGATTTGAGGCTACCTTTATCTGTACTTACTTTAAAATCCCTGAACTTTTGATTGGAGAGGGCCTTAATGGGTGAAGTATAAATGGCCCGTGTCTTATACTTTTGTGACAAAGCAATGGCATACTCGGCCACGATGGTCTTCCCTGCGGAAGTATGTGCCGCAACAAAGACAGACTCATTGTTCTCCAGCTTCATTATGGCCATCTTCTGAAAGGTGTCCAGCTCAAAGGGCCACGTCTTGGCGAGGCAAGGGATAGAGGAGTAAAACTCCTCGTCAACAGACTTGGAAATATCCACGACATGCGTCCACTCCGAATAAGTCTTGGAAATAGTCATTGATGAATTGGAGGGGGTGTCGTGAATGGAGATCACGGATGAGAGGTTCTCGTCTTCCACATCTTCGATGATTAATTCTTTATGATCAGCCTGGTCAGTACTTTTGGCACCAATTGGATTATGAAGGAAGGCGTCAAGTTCCTTCAGGGTTGGATTGCTGTTGAGTATGTCAGAGAGGTTGATTTTGGGAGGCTTGAGGCTCTTGTCTTCGAACTCGATGCCTTCCGGGAATCCTGGAGGAACGGTGAGCATGTCACCAAAGAGTACTTCGTCATCGATTTCCTCATTGTCTCCAAAGAGCTCTTCCTCTGGCGTTAGATCCAGACCTCCAGGCCAGAATGGAAGGTTGTTGGACTTGGTCATGGGCTTATGAGGGCCAACCGTGGGGGCTCGCTATTTAAAAAAGCAAAGGAAAAACAAAATATTAGTTTTACATTAAGACTTCTGAGTAGTACGTTCAAACTTAAGATTAATTTATATTTTGTTCTTTGCAACTGTTCAAAAGAGTTTATAGATTATTTTTGTTATGTTCTGTGTAATTTAGTGTATCTTTAATTACACTGTATAGATCCGACAGATTTTGAATGAAAGCTATTATGACTTTAAAAAATATTTTATCATAAATTGTTTATAACGCATTTAGGTGCGTCTTCGGTTTAAAGTGTTACATTGTTCATTTTTTTTAAATCATAATATCTTAATTTATTTTTTGCAGTATCTTTCCTAATAATGAGCGCCTTTATCATTAAATTTATTTGATACGTCTATTGGGTTGATGCCTTGTTTTCAAATTGTTTTATTTTGAAATTATTTTTAATTTATTATATTTTATTATTTGTAGTATTTATTTTAATACAGAATCCCGTTATGATCAGTGTTGTTCCCTAACGCGCCTGCGAGTAATATATTACTTAGTTATATTACTGCGATTAACTAGAGAGAACAAACATATTATATATTACTTTCAAGTAATAACTAATATGTAATATCCTAGTTACATATTACTTTCGTGAAAAAATAATCGACAGGCATTTTTTATGAAAATTAATGAACTGTGAATGTATGTGACGTCTCCAGTGGACATAAAATGCAAACTAGGTTTGGTGAGGATATTTACAAATCCTGTTTGAATTGCTTTGAATTATTGTTTCGGAATGCTCAAAAAGTAATATCAAATATAAAGAAGTAATAACTAATATTAAAAAAAATATAACTACACAGTAAAAATTAGTATATTACATACTACTTTCAAAGTTATATTCGACCAACACTGGTTATGATTATTTAGATTGTTTATAACCAATTCAATTGTTGTCTTCCATTTAAAGCGGTATATTTTAAAATGACGTATACTATTTTAATGTACTTTTTGTAATATTTATTTATTTATGATTTTTCAAAACTTATTTGTTGATAACCCATTTGGTTGTGTCTTGATTTTAAAGCGGTTTTTTTCTTATTTGATTCGATAGAATTGCAGTATCCAACAGGATATAAATAAGCATTATGCATTAAAATTAGTCTATCGAATCTAGGATTTAATCAATGAGGTAGACCAAAAATGACCATCCCCTCTCGGGATTCGAACTTGCACCCCCAACTTTAAGAGTTGAACACGCCTGTACGCACATGGCTATCGCACTCCCTTGTTATTCCAAAATTATTTATATTATTTTAACATGTTGTTTGTTGTATTTATTTTAAAAATGAGTATTTGCATCATTGCACCAATTGTTTTTAACCAACTCTGTTGTTTAACTTAAGTGTTTTATTGTTTGTTTTAATATAATTTTAAATTATTGTTTTACATTTATTTTAATATCGATTTCCTTCAATTATTTTTAACGCATTCTGTTACTGTCTTCAACTTATAGTAAGTAGGTGTTGTATTTTAAAATTGATTATATCACTTATATGTGTATCTTGTTATATTCATTTTAACTGAGATTATTACTCTCTTTTTCTAGTGCTTGAATTGTTGATTATTAATCAATATATAAAATGGTACGGCTAAGTATATGAATAGAGTTACTCCACTTGGACAAAAAGGGATTAATAGATCAATTTGAAGAGTCACGCTGAAGCAAAATATTTATTTTTTTATTTTTCTTCAGGTTTATTTAAGAAATACAGGGTTTCATGAATAAAAACGCAGTTTTATTGTATATATAAACGAAGAATAAAAAAGGCCCTTGCCTTCCTATTTGTTGAAAATAGCAAAGAGTATAATAGTATGCCAGCGATTTAATATTTCAATGATTATTAATAAATGTTGTGTATATAATATAGTTCTGCATTAGTACAAAACAAAAAAACACCATAATCTTAACTTCATAGCTGTAAAAATTGACTGAATTTTAACTGAATAACCAATTTATATCCAAGTGAAGATGATGAGTAGAAATTCTAATAAGTGAATAAGGACACAAAATAAAGAAAGTCTTCCGAACGACACATCCCTCATGGAAAGGATACCAAAATGAAACAAGATGACCAAAAAAAGATAATAAAATGTACACAAATAACACTATGTAACAGGATTTTGCCCCAGGTTGAAATTCCTACTTTGAGTCCCATTTTTTACGTAGATTCCAAAAATGCCACTTAAAATATCGTTCAAAAAAGGTTTGGCCTTTATTACTTTTTTGAAAATCAGGATTTTCATCATTTCTAATGGTTCACGCCCAGTTATCTTCGTGCAAAGTAAGAATAACCACAAATGTCGTAAATGTATTTTTTCTAGTATGCCAGTGCATTTCAAACCAGTTTATATAATTGAAATATCTTAAATTAACAATCGAAAAAATAGGTTTTATAATTCAAAAGTTGATCATTTTTTAGTGTTCTATTTAAGCGGCGATATATTTTTGGTTTTGAGTCTATTCACTATATTAAATATGTTATATATATTCATTGACTCATAATTCAATGAATATAGAGGTCAATTGAATTGATTGTGACACTGGCTCATATCGATTTTAAACACATCTTTTACATTGAAAAAATGATTGCCCATCTATGACATCTATTTGAGATGATTGGGCATCCTCTTATGCCGTTGGTGAGGAACTAGGATCACGAAATCATACATTCTATCCAACTGTACTATATTGCACTAAATTGCACTCTTTCAAGTTTGAAAGCATGATTTGTTTCTTAGACATGGATTGTGGACTTCTCAAGGCTAGTTACTTGAGTGAGTGAGTGAGTGAGTGTGTTCGACGGACTTGTCTTACCGGGGGTTTACCTCACAATCTTACCCGGAGTGACGTGGAATTGGAAGCCGTTGCTCCCAGATGCGTCACAAGGATTTCTTCTACTTTCCTCTCCTCCAGGGGGACATAGACGTCTGACAGGGATCGCTCAATGTGGATTTGATAGAGCCCTGGAGCTTGGGAGGGCTTCATCAATATTTCAGGATTTAAACGGTCCTCCATGAGAGTGTTCCGGGTCACATCCTCAAGGAAATCCTTGTGGATGGGCAGTTGGGACAGATCAAATAAAAACTTCTGCTCCATTTCCTCCACAGGGTCCGGAAGAACCGGGGAAGCTCGGAATCAGGAGGCATTGGGGTATTAATTGAGTGGTTTTTGATTACCAAAATATTCAGAAATGAGAAAACTTGGTGAAAAGGTTCTTTATCTATGATCCATGTTTTTATTTTTATTTACTTTTCGAAGCTATCTATTAAAAAATAGATGTGTGTCAAATCAATGTGGAGTCAAATAATGTATTTGCCAAAAAAACATGCAATCTATGAAATATTGATGTTCTCTGAATAATTTTACAGTTCATATAATTATGAATGAGGGGATCATGAGTAAAATATATGTATAGGAGTAAATTGATATCTGGAACAACTCTAAAGACAGTAAAAGGTCATGTCACTTTGAACACACGGTATAGAAATAATATTATGTTTGAAAAATGACGTCATCGTTAGAAAAACATTTTGGATCGTGTTTAAAGATTCTTAAATATTTAAAGTCCTAATTAAAAATCAATTTTCCCTAAAATTTAAATCCATTTCCATTATCAAGTAATAAAAATATACCTAAATGGTTATCCTTTTAGATGAGCAATTATTAAATCTATCGATATATTCCTCTTATTTATGCACTGTTTTATGAATTATAGAGCATTTACTGATATAAATTGTCAATTCCCATTTTACGGAACTTTTATTATGTAGATATTAATTGTTTTTACACAATATTTATAGTAACCCTATAAATATTTATATTAAAAAAATTCCGGTAGAGGAACTTCTAAGTTTGGAAATATTTCAATTATCCTTTAGAGTATATCGGATTTACCTTCAACCTCCTTACTTAAGTATAAAAATGACGTCACATATCCCCTACCTACTTATGTACTCTATTATTTTTTCACTGTGTTGTGGACAGCTGATGTTAGATTCTGTCAATTGGATTGTCTCCATTAGACATTGCTAAAGAGGTATGGTCGTGACCAAGGATACATGGATGCCCACTGAGGAGGAGCTCTCGGTTCAGGAGGTCCCCCTGGGTACGCCTTATCTACGAGCCGGGTCCTTTCACTTGGAAAAGCCTGTGAATCCGTGAACAATGAGTTTATGCTCTGTCGTCACGAAACCATGGATCCACGGGCATGCATCAAGGAAGGGAAAGAAGTGACGGAGTGCTCCATGAATTTTTTTAATCAGGTAATATAATAACTAAGCTATTTATAAGTAATTATAAGCACATGAAGTGTTTTAGGAGAGCTTTGACTCTTCCAGAAAAATCATTAGAAATAATGTTATTTTTTTTTGTCAAAACGTTTTTTTAAATATTTAATATAATTGCCAAGTTCGATTTGGATCAAATTTTCATTGAATGACTGAGATGTAAAGTTATATTTTAAGCCTTTGGTATTTCCCGGGAAATTAGCTTTCGATTATTTTATGTAGAAATAACATTTTCTAGGATTTCTTGTGAAGCCTTTGGTTATTCCCGGGAAATTAGCTTTCCATATAATTATTTTATGTAGAAAAACATTTTCTAGGATTGTTTAAATAATGGAGCATTAGATTTGGATAAAATTTTATGTAGAGGATTTAGCGTTTCTATGAAATATTTTAGAAGTGGTGGTTATTCCTGGAAAAAGTATATGATAAAAAATTGATCGGTTTATTTGTTATTTCGGTCCTCTGCATCTCCTAAACACTTAGTTAATTATCGGTCAACTTTTTCTCTAAATAAGTTTGAGGTACCAAGGGCATTTAGGTCTAAATCCCGGCAGTGTCAGCGGGTAGCTTTCAGTAATATTAATATAATCTTAAATAAAAGTTATATTCTTTTTGAAAATGTTCGATTATATTTGTAATTCAATAAATTTCGTTAAAAAAACAAAATATGACTTGAATCGTGTAATGAAATTTTAAATAAATATGAAAAACATAGGAACAATTGTATTTGACTCAACTTTAGTTGAAAATACCCCAAAAAATGACTTTTTCAAAACGTTAATATCTTGTTTTATTTTTAGATTTACATAAAAAACACAAACTTATTTATAAATATCTATTGTTTCATTATGATTTTTACGTATTTTCTATTTGCTATTTTTATATGGATCCGCGAACTTCTCCATCATTCCTCTACAGCATAGAAACAAAGTTTTACAATCATTGCATGATGTAAAAAGACGTCTTTGGTCGAAATTATAAGTCTCTCCTAGTAAAATCTCTCTCAGGGTGCTGATTGCTGCATAGCTTCATAAAGCTTCATATAAAAAATAACATGTACAATTGTTTTCTTTAACTGAAGAATACAAATTGAGTTTCACTGCTTTAAAAAGTGCTTTTATAATTCAAAAGATAATATGTCAATATATAATTCGTAAAATAAAGCTGCTTAACTCTCTAATAAAAGCATACTCTATGTAAACCATATAAGGACTCATTTACTCTCTCTCCAAGTCCTTCTTAAAATATATGCATCCTTCCTCCCTTCATTTATAGGTAAAGAAATCATGCGCTGCGGAGTTTACAACTTACGCAATGTGTCTGGAAAAGTCCAGCAACGACTTCTCTATGGATATGTGCCGCCAAACCCAGGCCTCCTTTGACACCTGCATGGAAAAGAATAACGGCATGTCTCGACCTTACTTTGGATACTTTGCACTTACGAGGATTCATGACTCAAAGAGGTATGAGTGGATCTCCGTGTACATTACAAAATGATAGTAAATAACCCTATTATAGCCAATACAACGTATCCCAAAAAGTACCTTATTTGGACTTTGTTCTCGAATATAATTGGTGGAAAACCAGAGCTGGCAACACCGATATATATAATCGGTAGATAATAACATACTAAAAAACACGAAAAAAACCCCATTAAAGCCAATACAATATACCCAAAAAAGTACTTTATTTGGACTTGGTTCTCGAATATGATTGGTTGAAAACCAGAGCTTGCAACAACTATATATATATATAATCGGTATATTATAACATACTTAAAAACATGATAGGAAAAAACCTATTATAGCCAATACAAAATATCCAAAAAGTACTTTATTTGGACTTTGTTCTTCAATATGATTGGTTGAAAACCAGAGCTGGCAACACTCGTATATAACACTATGTAATGTAACAAAATTAAGGTCTTTGTTTGTCCTTAGGCTGAAATTCCTAATTTGAGTCCCATTTTTATTAGATTCCAAAAATGCCACTTTTAATTAAGTAACTACTTTTAGGTGATTCATTGAGGTTGCATTAAATATTATTGTGATTTGTTACGAAGAAAAAAACCAGGTTTGCCTTTTTATTTGCAAGTTCCTTAAATAATTTGATAACAATATTGGAATGTAATTTTCCAAATCACAGTAACTCACTAAAAAATAGAATTATTTTCGACACTTGTAAATAATTATATGTAAATAAAAAGGCAAACCTGTTTTTTTTCTTCGTAACAAATCACAATAATATTTAATGCAACCTCAATGAATCACCTAAAAGTAGTTACTTTATATGATCAATACTTCGAACTACTAAATTGATCATTTTTGTTTTATTCGGTTATAATTTTTTTTATTCGGCTATCAAATATTTTAAGACAGTTTAAAATATTAACTAAACTAAAATACAAAACAACTAATAAATAAATAAAAAATACTCTCGATAGTTGCGTTAAAATAAATAACATGAATGAACATTGTAGAACATATTTACTGTCAAGAGATTATAACCTTATATACATGGACGAAACAGCGTTTATTTATTCTTTAAAAAATCCCGATGACGTCTTAAAATCCTCTTCAGAAATGTATCTTTTCTTTACTTTCATGCCAAATGTCGAAATTATAAAAACTGTTCTGAAATGCATTGACATATACCAAAAATATATTACATATTGATTATAGTCAATAGACTAGAAACCAAAAAAAATATATCCGCTTAAATAAAACACTAAAAAATGATCAACTTTTTGAAATATAAAGCCTATTTTATCGAATGGTACGAAAGATATTGAAATTATAAAAACTGATTTGAAATGCACAGATATAATAAAAAAATAAATTCTACTGACATTTGTGGTTATTCTTACTTTGCACGAAGATAACTGGGCCTGAACCATTAGAAATGATGAAAATCCTGATTTTCAAAAAAGGCCATAAAGTCCCAACCTTTTTTCGGACGATATAAGTGGCATTTTGGAATCTACTTAAAAAATTGGACTCAAATTAGGGGCAAAATCCTGTTACATAGTGTAATCGGTAGATAATAACATACTTAAAAACACGATAGGGGAAAACCCTATTAAAGCCATTACAACAGATTAAAAAAAGTACCTTATTTGAACTTTGTTCTCTAATATGATTGTTGAAAACCAGAACTTGCAACACCGATATATATCTAGTCGGTAGATAATAACATACTTAAAAATACGAACCGCCCTTTCTCATGGGTCTCCTTCTTCATTCATATCATTTGCGAGTCCTTGTAATGGACTCCTCCAAAAAAAATAATTAAGGTAACTCCTCATACTTAAAAGGAAAAAAATGTTTATTTGTTTGTTCCTATCTGCCGATAATAAAAGAATCATCATGAAATAGAAAGTGAAAGAAAAATGTATCATTGAAAAGTCATGTTTATTTGTGACCCTGTTGTTGTCCCTAGATATGGCATTTGGAATTTCTCAATGACCTTGAGCTACACATTACATGCGTTAATATAACACTTACATATATATCGAATGAAGCAACTCTTTAGACTCAGGGATAGTATGAGCATTTGTTAACTCATGCTTGACATTCATGATGGGTCCTGGATTCTGACAGTCAGACATACACAAAGAAGACCATCATGGAACACACAAGTAATGATGTTTAATGGAGAGTTTGTTAGAACTACCATGAAAGCACATTGTCAAATAGTATATGCTTTAGCATAAAACAGTACAGAAATAACATTATTTCTATTGAAGGAAATAATTTCGTTTGAAATGTTGCATTGGCGTAACATTATTTTTTTAAATACAGTGATAAAACGTTATGTAAAGTAAGTTTTTTTAAAGGGATGGTGTTCATAGGGAACTAATCCATAATAATATTACCGTTTTGAAACTAAAAATAAAGCATAAAATATTATATAAAGTATAGTAATGTATAATTTAAAAAAATGACGAAAAATTAATTAAACCAGTATATATACAAATTTTCATTGCTACTAAAATTTACATTGTAAGCCTCCATCTTACATAGAAATCAAATAAGTATCGCCTTATGGCCAAAAAGAAATTGCCATTACAGAAAGGTAAATAATATACCACTGTTCCTTGAAAGGTAGCTCAAAAAGCGATGAACACTAAAGTATTATTATATTTATGACACTGTCATCATGTGCGAAGCTATCCTTTTTATGTGCCGACAGGAGAATTTAAGTACCCAAAAAGCAAAATATGTATGAATAAAGTTTGACATTCTTTTGACATATTGTCATATATTGCTTATATGTAGAAAATGAAATAAATTTGATTTCTAAGCATGTTTTTTCTTCTTCTTAAAGCTATTTTATATGATACTGAGAGACTTGAAAGGGCAGGGCTATCTGAACTGTTATTTCTTTAACGTAACGTCAAAGTTGAAATAAGCTATAGATTAACTTCTCGTCATTATTTTTGGACAGAAAATGAACATGCTAACAGTGTTGTTATCTCTAAACAATGTCTCCTTTTCCATGTCTAAATACATTTTCTTTTCTTTCATCCTTAGACCTAAACCAGTGGAGGAGCGGCCCAAGTGGATGGACGCTGGTCCGAAGCCAGAGGAAGTTTCCAAGGACCTTCCCATTGATCCCGCAAGAAGAGGACATTCTTATCTTCGATAAAGAAGGAATATTCTTGTAGTTGCTTAACTTAATACTTATTTAGTAATATAATAACTTTTAGACTCTGCTGTATCCTTAAATAACTGTTATTTGTATCGATTCAAATTGATGGGAATCCCTTAATATTGTAGTGAAGGATGCACTATATATGTATTGTGGGTAATTGGTCAAAGTTTCATTTGATGAAAGTATGTCAAATTTATCCAATAAATAATATTTAAAAAGCCGTATCTGAAGCAATTTTGCCTAGAGAAAAGAATAAAACTCGTTGATTATGAGTTGGCATTGAAGAAAAATTTGAACAAACGTGCCTCGTCGAGTTCTCTTGTTAAAGCAACCTTAAACTTAGAAGTACTGAATCAAGACTTGGAAAAAGATTTGAGTTCTAATAGGATGCTAAATAAAAATGTAAGATCTCTGGAGGATGAAGTTAGTCTGAAGGAGTCGGGTACAAGCAATAAAGAGACAAATTCTCAACTTCAACAACAAGTGGAGGAGCCAAAAACAGCGATTGAGTCCAATGTCAATAGAGGAAAATAACCAAAAGAGATTGTTCCCTTGAGAATGGTGAAACTACTGATGGACCTAGCGATTTGGTTTGTGACCCCCGCCTCTTACAAAGGACAATGTTCCATCAGGGAGCATTGCTTTGGGGGCTTCTTTTGGAACTTCTTCTTCATCTCCAGGTTTTGGCTTGAGGCAGGTCTTTGAGTCAGGAATTAACGTAGTTGCTGAAAACTTGGATTCAAGGCGGATTAATAAGCAACGCTTGGACCCATAACTAATATTAGATCATCGAACTCGGTCCCAATCGTCAAGTAAAAGAGACAAGCCGAATTCAAACAATTATCCAGATAAGGATAACCCTCCTAAACAAGTAAAATCATTAATTAATTCGCTCCCAGGACGATGCAAACCAAAATACCTTAATTTTTCCCTTTCCATTTGCCAACCGAATTAAATTCCAACCTAGGAATTAAGAAAATTATGTCTCTGAATACGAGAGGAGGAGGAAATATAAGAAAATGGCACTCCCTTATGCAGCATCCCCAATCTTTAAACGCTGACATTATCTGTCTCCAAGATGTTAAAGACGTTATATCTTCCACGTGTCACCCAAAATGCCCTCTTTGTCTTCCAAGCAAATTTAACTGGCTGACTGGCACAAGATTCTAATATCAACTAACGGGGTATTGTTTTTTATTATCAATGGGTATGGCCCTAATGGGAGGTCTACTTCCTTTTTTCAAGCAATGATAAACACTCACTTCGATAAATCTGTTCCACTGATTTTGTTGGGAAATTTGAATATTGATCTCGATAAACCCCACCATCTTTTTCCTAATAGACATATTCTGGATAAAGTTAGGTTACAACTCAGTCTTGTGGATGTTATGAACAAATTAACTCCTGGATCCTTCTCCTGGTCTAGAGGAAACAAAAAATCTCGTTTGGACCTTGCTTCTCGAATTACAAGCGCTCTTTATCGTCCTGAACCCTCTTCTGACCATAAATTAATTGAGCTTCAGATGTAGTGTTGTCCACGTGTAACAAAATTCAAAGTTCCAAAATGGGTTCTTACCAGGCTTGTGAGCGTTCAGTTTTTTTTTGCGTTTCGCGTTCAAAAAAAAATAGCGTTCCGTTCAATGTTTTTGCGTTCAGCGTTCAAATATTTAAAAAAAAATAACATTGTGTAATTTAGAAAAATGGATAGTATATCCATTTTTCTAAATCTAAAGGGTTTTTATATAAAAAATCTGGATCTAACCAGGGTCTAAGAGAGTCTTTTTTTAGAAAATAATTTCCAAAAAAAGTGATGCGTAGTGATGACGTTTTTTTAGAAAAGAATTTCCAAAAAAAGTAATACGTAGTGATGACGTTTTTTAGAAAAGAATTTCCAAAAAAGTAATGCGTTTTGATGACGTTTTTTTAGAAAATAATTTCCAAAAAAAGTGATGCGTAGTGATGACGTTTTTTTAGAAAAGAATTTCCAAAAAAAGTAATGATGTTTTTTCCGAAAAAAGTCCAAGAAATGTTTGGAAAAATAGAACGCTGGACGCAAAACTCTTTTTTTATGTTCAGCGTTCAAAAAAAGTTGCGTTCCGTTCAGCGTTCCGTTCATTGAACGTGCATTCAGCTGAACGCCGTTCTATTTTGCGTTCCGTTCACAAGCTTGGTTCTTACGGATGACAAATTTAAGAACAAGCTCTAAAGTAACTTAATAAAAGGTTTCAATGATAGTCCCTCATCCTATCAGTGCGCTGCTTTATTTAATCGTATTGTGTCAGATACCACTCATAAATTATTAGCGGATAAAAAAATGGAAAAAGAGAGACACCAAAGGCTCATAAACGATACACTCAACAAAGACTCCTTATTTGTACGCTCATTTACGACGGACATAATTAACTCCTTTCGGATCTCAGATATGGCTGAAGCAGAAATGGAGGCAAAAGTGATGCGGGAGAATGACACCATTAAAAGAATTAGAAATATCACAGGAGAGGGGAAACTTTCGGCCGTCACCATCAAGAAGATATTACACGAAGGAAAAACGGTTACAGACAAAAAAGATATATTAAAATACTTTTGCTCTGAATTTCAATCGATCGTGAGTGATGAAGGAAGGGACCTTCCAAGACCAAAAAAAAAAATATAACCATCGTTTTATTAATATTTTTTCCATGGATGCATTTTAAACTTTATAAGGAAAAAACTTAAAAGGGATAAGGCTGGTGGGCTTGACGGTATTCCGGGAGGAATATATTATCTGTTGCCTGACCAAATTATACCTTTTTAGTGAAAGTTGGCTCTGATATGGAGAAAAAAGGAAGAATGCCCAGTTCTCTCTTGAATGGGCTCAATGCCCTTTTTCCTAAGAAAGGTGACGGCTCAAACTTCAGCCACTGGCGTTCAATCACAGTTTTGAATGTGTCTTATAGAATTCTTTCCGGTGTCCTCGCTCAAAAAATGGAGGCATTTCTTAATGAAAAAATTGGTCCACACCAAAAAGGTTTTTTAAGAGGTCGCAAAATTCACGATATCTCACGCAATATCCAAGCCTCAATCGACTCTATTAATGAAAACAAAAAATTTGGGGCAATCATCGCGATTGATTTCTGCAAAGCTTTTGATTCCGTTTCTCACCATCAAGTTCTCAAGGCCGTCAAGAAACTTCTTCCCAAGGAATACTTCAATCCGATTCGAGCCTTACTTTTCAACGGAACATCTACAATTTCCATTGATGGATGTGAGAGCAGGCCGATCATCTTAAAAAAAGCTGTAGACAAGGTTGTCCTTCAGCTCCCCTAATGTTTGTTGCCGCCATTGAAGAATTTATCACAAACTTATTTAAAAAGTTCCGTGGTTTCGGAATCAATATTGCAGGCCAAAGTCACCTTGTAGATTTATATGCAGATGATATCCCTATCGTATTACAGGCCAATTCATAACGGTAAATCGCCAGAAGGGCGGAAATAATTTTTGACTACTTTTCCAAGTTTAAGAAAAGATCAGGCCTGACGGTGAATAGAGAAAAAACATCAATTCTTCCGCTGGGGCTTTGGAACCCTACAGAGGGGCTAATTCTTCGCTCATGTCAAATTAAAGAGAAGGTCGAGATCCTAGAAATTGTTTGGTGCAGGAATGGAGTTGATGAAAAGAATTGGTCTAACATCAATTCTAATATCTCCCATTTAGTAATCAATTTGGAGAGCCTTCAATCTCCAGAAGAGGATCGACCTCTATAATACCAGAGTAATACCTGCAATCATATATGTATAGAGCTTCATCTTCTCCTTTTCTTGCGGAAAAGATTGTCCAAGAGGAAGAAAAGTAGCTTCGATCTCTCTTTCACCGAAGATATTTTCCAGCAGTAAAGAGGAATAAAAGGCAAATCGGCGGAGGCCTTGTGCAACTGGTTAAAATTATTCCAAAAATATATATAAAGGTATTAGTTGAGATCACGAAAAAGCCCCTAATAGAATGGAGAAGAACGGTGGCCTGCTGCGAGGTATTTAAGTGGCTTTTCATGGGCTAGGATCTGACAAATCGAATAACTTCAAAATTATCTCCAGTTTGGGGTTCCACCCAAAGAATAATTTGGCACTATATCCCAAAATTCAAAGACGACTCAACACTGGACGTAATAAGAGGAAACCCTGATAGAAAATATTTCTTTAATGGTCTTGGCAATCTGCAGGACCTTGAGGAATCTGCAATTAAGAATGGCATCTTCACGCGTCATGACATCAAACCCGGGAGCCAATTTGATGTTGGTCGGTTCAAATTCCCATTATTGAGGTCTTCAAAGGAACATACATTGCTTACTCCATGGCATCTAAAAATGAATGTTCAGTCAGATTCAGACATGGCTGACAGAACCTGTCAAAAGTTTTTAGACCTCCTCGATCTCCCTGAAAGATGGTGGAAAAATATCCTGAGGTCATTGGCAAAAATTGCTGATGGAAAGAAGTTTACGACCCAACTTCAGGTCTCAGCGGATCTGATTAAATTTTACAGGTCTTGCAAGGATTGCGGAACCCTATATATAGCATTTGAAATGTTTTTGCAGATTGTAGAGCAGTAATCATTTTAAAACGCTTTGTGGAGCTGAACCTAAGAGGATTAGAAGGAAAATCAACCGACAAGTACTATAAAGCTGTTGTACTCTTTGGCTTAAATAGTGGGGGCTGTTCTTCGACTACAAAGGCGATAAACTTTGGAATCCTCAACGCAAAGGCCCTCATCAAGAAGAGGATTACAACTAATGAACCTCTTCATCCCTGGGAATTGAAGGCAATTCTTCTATCGGCTGCAGCAAGGTACGCTGCTTGGATCTCAAGATACCTCCCCCCCCCCCCTTTTCGACAATTCGTGGACCAGGGCGTCCGAAAAAATTAAATACTTCCCATCGGTATCACTAAGTCATCGAAAATTTATTAAAATAGTTTTAAAAAGATTTAAAGATATTAATTAGTTGCCATCTATGTTATATAATTTTACTGTGATATAATGCATTATATTTTTGTCAGGGCTTTTTTTTGATGACATTTGTATTATAATCAGTTATCGTAATTAGAACGTTCTCTGTTGAGGTAAAATTTTTAAACTATAATGTTTATTTGTGTATTTTTTTACGTACTTACCTCAATTTTAAATAATATTATATATTTTTTGTATATGTTTTTAGAGAATATGGATTTAAAAAAAAAGCCGTACACTAATGCAAAATGAACTAAATACAAAAAGGAAAGTCAAGACTCTCTTGAGAGAACAATTTTTGTAGGCTTATGGTTGTAGCCAGACTTGTTGACGTTCGCGAAAAATTGTCATTCGCCAAAAGTTATCGTTCGTCGTTCATCGTTAATGTTAAATTGAATCGTTTGGCGTTCGTCATTCTGAAAAAAATTGACGTTTTTTTAGAAATGAAATTTTTTCTCGCCATTCTGAAAAAAAGTGATGACTTTTTTTTAGAAAGGAAGTTTTCCCCATGAAAAAAAATATATTAGTCTTTTTTCGGCGCCAAATACGAACGAAAGGAATTTTTGTTGTCGTTCGTCAAATTTTTTGTTGACGAACGATTACAAATGAACGACAAATCAACAAGTCTGGTTGTAGCCATCTTTATTATTTTTACTGATTATATCTTGTGCCACGTTGTAAAATAGAACTAAATTTGTGATTCAAAAACTCATGGAAAGCAGACATTTCTTAGCCTCAGAGAATATTTATTGCACGTTTGTTAGCATGCAGTTTTATTTTTGGGTTTATCATTCAAAATATATATTCCTCTGTTGAGGTCTTTTACCCGTGGAAATGCTCGGATCAAAAATTTTACTTTGAAATCAAATTACTTGCTCATGGCCTTGATAATAAAGGTACACATTTTATAACGGATGGATGAGGGACGGCGAGACGTTAACCAGTGTTTGTGTGTACTGAGAGAATTTCAATTCTGAAGTCGAACTATGTATAGCTTCACGAAAGTATTCGTGCGGCGGATTAAATATCAATATGAGTAAGAATCCTTGCAGCCAGACGGGTCTTAATACTTTTAACTAATGTTGGGATCTTTTTGAAATCGTTTTGGGCGATAAATGGATAATCATTCTGATAATTAGCCGTAGAAAAAAGAGCATTACCAACCTACATATTTGTTTTGGTAAAAAACTACATTTTTATTACCTTTGACCAAGAACCAAGGATAGAGTCTGGCCAACAAAATAGCTGAGGTGTTATATGTTTATGACGAATAAAATCATATTAAAGGTTCAGCATATATAAATAATGAGGTGTTAGAGCTACGTCACATCACCACCAGGTGTCTCTACTATAAAAAGCTTTATAGAAAGTAAACAAATCTCCTTCTATAAAAATTAATTATAAATTAAGCTATCTATGAATTATTTTAAGATTAAAAATGCCATCATGTTGTATTCTATCTAGCTCGATGCTCAATAGAGGAGGATTTCATTTCCCGAATGACTATAGCCTTAGCATGAGCTGGCGAATGGTTATAAAGAGAATTGCTCCTCATGTAAATTGTTAGAATAGGCATTGGAGGCCGTCATCTGCATTCATTTTATGCAAGATTCATTTCAACCCAAAAGAGTTCCCAGCTCCAAAGTAAAGGTATTGAAGAAAAATAAAATTGTAATTTAATTCTGGTTCAGTACCTTCTTTTGACCATGGTCAAAAGCTAATTAAGAAGACTTGGTTGTCATAAAAGAGCAAATAAACTGCAGAGTTTTATGAATTATGCCCATATGATGCAATTTCCTACCTCTAATCTGCCCTTGGATGACCTTTTTATTGTCGAAATATTAAAACGCCACTCTTCGACGAATTCTCCATTAAGACATTAAATTTAATTCCTAATAATTGGTTATTGTACAAGAATGGACTGAATGCGATTATGTTGCCCGTTGAAATGTATGTGAAATGCTGATTGACAGCCTGACTGGAGATGCGGTCCAATGACCGGCCAACTCTCCAGACTTGATCTCATGCGATTTATTTTATGAGGCTATTTGAAATCCCTGGCTTATGTCGATCGACCACGGACCTCAAGAACAACATTTGCGACGTCATTACCAACATACGGATGATATGCTGCAAGGGAGTGGGCACTAATTTCAAAAATCGACTTAATCATTGTATGCGCAATAATGGTCGCCATTTATCCGATGTCATTTTCAATACTACATGAAAACAGTTTTTTTTATTAGAACAAAAAGTATAACAAAATATCTGAAGCACTGTTATTTTTATGGACCTCCAAATTAGTAAATTTCTCGGGCGCAACCTGTAATTATCGGCAAATTAGATTATTCAGCAATTCATATATTTTGTTGATAATTTGACAATATATGGTCATCCATAGGCAGGTTAAAGTTAGAAAACCACATCGTTTGGACATTATCATCAAACTCTGGAGTTTACTTCCTCTCTTATGACAAACCAAGTCTTCTGATTACTTTTGGCCATGACAAAAAGAAGGTACATTACCTTTAGAATTTAGTTACAACTTTATTTTCATATCACATCTTTGTTTTGAAGCTTGGAAATATTTGGCTTGCCATGGATCTTGTACAATAGATGCCGATGATAGCTTCAAAGTTTACTTTAATGCTATAATGTTTATTATATCCTATTGGATGCAATTCTGTCGAAACCATATAGGCAAAAAAAAAGTTTATTCCAACTTTTTACATGAGGAGCAATTTTCTTTATAACCATTCGCCAAATCACGCCAAAGAAGCTCTCAAATGCGAAGGTACAGTGCACTCTAGCCTAGTGCATAATGACAAATGACTGAAGGGAGAAACAAACTGGGAACTTCTCCCTCCACATGCGCCTCCTCTTTACCCTTTACCCACCCAAGTGACCCGCGCAGGATTTTCCAAACAAGTATGGCGCTCTGGCGTACCCTGTATTTTGTCAAAATGTTATATGGCCTTAAAAAATCAGAAATACTATTAGGATTGAAGTATGTTTGTTTTTTCCAATATATTATATTATGGATGCACAATTGGCACTAATTACCTGTATCTATTGTATGTTTGCAAATATACATTCATAGTGAGGCCCAATTTTTCTATATTTAAGTACTCTTTAAAAAGAAAAAGGTATTGAAAACCTGAAAAAACAAGAAATGAAAAATGGGCAGAGCTGGGATTCGGTACCCCCGATTCGGGATTTGGTAGATTATATATATCTACCGAATATCAATCGGTGCAGTAGATAAGAAAGAAAGATATATTTAGTCATGTATCTACTCTGTGACTTCTTCATATGTATTTAGTATCGGACAATTTATAACAAAAGACAATTAAGTACATAATTTGTTAAAACTTTGTCAGAGATTATTGAAATTTAATACATGTTTTTTTTTATAAATCATTTTGAAGAAAATGGAAGGCAATAGCAAACAAATTATTTCCTTAACTGTCTTTAATATGTGTCCGATATTAAATACGCTTTCATCTCCGGAGTTGTTTATTTATTTGAAAAGTTCAACTTCTTCACACCAGGTAACACTTCCAGTTCTAAATACCGATTTATATTCGGTAGTCGCAACTCCGAAAATGGGGGCTAATATTAAATAAGTAACTTTATTTACTGATTTATCAAATATTCAACAGAAGTTTCATCCCATAACCATTATAATATTTGTAAGGGAAAACATGGCCATCTATTCTAATGTGAATATAACCTTGTAATATACGGATTTGATTAAACACGACTTAATGCATACCATTCAAAAAGTAATACACATAAATATTGTCAATATGTGAAAGTATTCCTCCATGTTTATATGATTTATAATATCGCAGTACTTAACCTCATTTCTCATTAATCTTCCAAATGTTTTGTTTCATTGGTAAGCGAGGAAATGTAATCAATACTCTAAGCAGAAAGGAATACTAATCATGAAAAAATAGTATTAACAAAAGAAAATGATATGAATAATTGACAAATCTCTAAAAAAAACCACAAGAGAATAATGTGTTCAATAGTCAATGATATTTTGTGTTAACTATGGTTAAGCAAGGAATACTAGATACACCTGGGTTAAGTAATGTTACACAGCCGATTACTAGACATAAAATATATGTGTTGCGGAACGAATATGATTGGAGTAACACTAAAATGTTAGTTGGATACCTTCATTTATAAAAAGAAACGCACACATGCGGTAAGACTGTGAATCTTAAATGTTGAAGAGCTTAGATGTCCGATTTATATTTGGTTTGTCAGTACCATAAGGGTAGATTTATTCTACCAAAACAGATTCATTTATAAAAAAATATAAACTGAATACGGCTACATGTGTAAATCGGATGGTACTTTTGAGAATCTTAATCTCTTGAAAATGGATTGACCTCCCCTCCCCATAGCCAATAGATTAGATTTCTCGAAAATGATTTAAAAAAAACAGAAAATAAAAAAAATGAAAAACGCCTCCCGGAAGTGAATCGGAATATCACTTCAATTCAAATATTCAAAGCAAATACTGTGTTCCTTTAAAAGAGGAAGATATTAGCCAGACCAAACTGGAAAGAGCACAACAATAAATTATATTTCAAACATATTTGTATGCGTATAAATTGTTTGCAATTAAGGCCATAAAGAATGCTGAGTACTGGCAAGAACTTTGAATCACATTCACCCCCACCCTAATTAGACAATTTTCTAATAGTATATCAATGTTATTTTCAATCGGTTGATTCGTGAAAAATCTACCAGTACCGACTAGTTGCAACTTAGAAATGGCAATTGATATTTTTCTAGCTCAAACTCAGCCCTAATATAGGTATAACATATATATATATATATATATATATATATATATATATATATATATATATATATATATATAAACGTTAAGTAAAATTATTTATCGGGGTTCGATATCCGTATAAACATTATAAATGACTGATTTTGTGAAAAAATTGGACTGTTTTTATGGAACATAACACTTTCATGATGAACACCATTGAGTTTCAAGAAAAATATGACAATAGGAAGTTACTTAAAAGTTTGTAAAACCTATGCAATATTGGGCCATTATTTCATAAGATTAAAAAGGAGAATATAAAAGACCTCTTCCTTGTCCAATATTTGAAAATAAAACAGATTTCTAGCTTATAGTTATATGGGTCATATATAAATATGTTATTTACCAGAGCATTATAAGCATATATATTTTCATATAGTTACACAAGGACGGAAAATGAACAAGGGAATATGATATGATTAGGACCAAGGTAGTTAAAAGTACTTTAGGACTTTAATTTGTAATTCCAAGAAACCGTTCTTCTTTAAACTAACACGTCAATAATATCGTAAATACTTAGTATATCTTTTTTCTTTTAAAACTTGTTGGTTTTAAATTTTAAGAACTAGGACCTAAATGTAGAATTCATTACGCTATAAATTAAGTCATACGTGACAAATCATTTTATAAAAAAGACAATTATATTAATGATAAGGTTTGTTTCTTTAAACAGCTGGAACATTTTTTTTGAATGCGACATTCACTCTCTTGTTGAGACAATTAAAAATATATATATATATATCGAGGCCCAAAAATATTTTTGGTTGGTACCTTCTTTGTATATAAGTGGGTCACGGTTATTTTGACTCGAATACAACAGAAGTATTAACAAACATTTTCCTTCGTTTGAAAGACAAGTATTTGACCTTGTTTACTGAATCAATACATGCAGTTTGAATAATGAGAGCAAAGGCTGTCAAGAAGAGTGTTGATTGCATTATTCTCTCTTCGGTATCGACAAAACATATTCAATGAAGTGGAAAGTCCAGGAATAAGACACAGCAATCATTTGTGAAAAAGGTAACATCCAATGGAACATCAAAAGAAGCGTGTCTTTGAGGAGAGTACTCTCGAGTACCTGAGAGATATACTCCGCTGCAATGTCTGTTCCTCTCTGCCTCAACAAGGCCCCATATATCACTGCGAAAAAGGCCATCTCCTCTGTTCGGAGTGCCACAGCTGCTGCGACTCCAAGGGGACTCAATGTGTCTTGGCGGAGAGGATACGTGAGGCCATTCCGAGTCCCTGCTTCCATCCCGGCTGTCAGTCCGTACTCTACAGCGGGGATCTGCAGAAGCATCTGGAAGAGGAATGTATTCATCGAAGGCTGCCCTGTGTCATTCCTACCTGCGAGTCTCTTGTGGCCATCAAGGACATTGTGAAACATGTGGATCGGGATCATGTCAAGAGTGATACCTTTATGGCCAATGGATCCTCTTTAGGGTAAGGGATATTACATTTCATAACAATATATATATATATATATATATATATATATATATATATAGATATATATAGATATATATATATATATATATATATATATAATATACAATGTATGTACATATATATATATATACACACACACACACACACATATATACATATATATATATATATAATATATATATATATAATATATATATATATATAACATTAAATCTCCGAAGCAATTTCTCTATATGATAACCATAGATCAATCCACAACTGTTTCTTCTCTTTCTATCTGAGAAATATGCATCAAAATGTACCCATAATTAATTGTAAAGATATATTAAGACCAATAATTATTCCTGTAGTGAATTTTCCGCCCAAAACAATTTTATTATTTTTTTATTATTGAGGCTTAAAATATTATAAGATATAAGATACAACAAAATATAATAAAATATTTAGGGGAAGGAATTATACGTATAACATAAATAAACATTCTAGTTTAAATTATTCCTAGCCAGAGAGCTTATCAAAACATAAAATATAACAACAAAATATTAACAAACAATGCCAAAATATCAAAACAACAAAAATTTCAAACTTAAACACAACAAACCTTAAAAAACGAATACACTAAATTCTTTTAAAAGTCTCATAACATTTAATTATATTTTTTAACATCGTAAAATACTTTTCCGAAACTTTGGGGTAAAACTTAATAAATCCGCCGCATATTGCCATCCAGCACCAGAAGTGTTAGGAACAATTATTTATTTTATTTACTTCTCTGTTCTATTTTGAAGAAGGTTTGCTCACTTCATGTACAAATCAACTGACTTGATCATAATGCTTGTAAGCATTGGGCCACTGAGGTTTGTACCGTTACAGAGGATTTTCTGACATTTTTTTTTGTAAAGGTATAAATATTGATTAAATTTCTCTATAAAGTTGTGAAAACAATAAACTAAAAAAAATATTTAAAAAATATACATGAAATGTTGTTCCTTTGATTTGTGGAATTAACTACTTCTTTTAATTTTTACTACATACCAATCGATTAAAAATACTTTTGGTAATTAAAGTCTACTATAACATTTTTGTAGATTATTGAATTTTAGTTGCTTACAAAAATATGTAAATGAAATAATATCTCTTATAATTTGTAAGATTAAACAAACTATGGGTCAACTTCAAATAATAAGTATTGTTATGAATATAGACCCACTCAATTCAATTCTGACATTAATATGACAGAATATATTTTTTTTTACTTCTCACTGATAACAATTATTTCAGTATGACATCTTAATATGTAATTTTACGATACATAATATTAAATTGGCAAACACAATGGCTACTAAGAATTTGTAAATGTGAATTCAAATATTTTAAATTGACATCAAATTGTCAAGCACGATTGATTAATCGGTATTATTGACGAAATGAGCAACCGTCAGATATGTTCTTGTAGGTACTCTGCCAAACAGCTCTGACGTACTTTACAAGTATGATGAAACATTTTGTATAAAAATAAATAATCTCGCTTATAATTTACTTTATTCAATTTAACACAAATCTCCTTATTCCTATATTAAAGTTTAAATCCTTATGCCTTATTCTAAGACTTTTAGATTGTAACAAACATATATATATATATATATATATATATATTATATATATATATATATATATATATATATATATATATATATATATATATATATATAAATAATATTAAGGCGTGTGAATTAGTTACTCGAACCTAGGATCTTATCAATGAGGTTGGCCCATAGAGATAAAAAGATATAGAGAGCTTATTCCCATCATCTGTATTTTGGTGTCCAATATAAACAAAATAATTGGTACTACGTCATCGTAAGCTGATCACAGAGATATAATCTATCTCTATGATGAAACTTATGATGACATAGTATAAACTACTTTGTTTATATTGGGCACAGGCGACAGCTGAAGAATGCTTCTCTGCTATTGAAGGGAATAAGCTTTCTATATCTTTATATCTCTATGGGTTGACCTCAAACAAACCTTCCTCTCTCGGGAGTCGAACCACTGCCCTCAATATTGAGAGATGAACACGCCTTAAGGCACTGAATTTTCATGCTCCCTTGTTATTTAATCTATCTTAAGATTAACGTCCATTCAGTGTTTTCAGACAAGGTGCCGACTAAATGGTACCCTTGTGTTCCAAGGCAAATTGACTTAAACTTATATATTTGTGGTCCTGATTGCCTTGAACTATATATTATGTTGTGTATTTTGGGGTGGAAAATGTTCCATCTTACCAGGGGCGTGCACAGCCATTCAGAGTTAGTGGTGCTCAGATTTTAAAAAGGGCATTTTAATCGGGATTAATAGTTTTGGGTCATGATGTCCATGTGCCACAAAACAAACAATAAAAAAACGGGTACGGTTACTTCGATCTCCTACCTGAGCTAGAAACAAAGAGAAACCACACTTCAACACGGCCATCGTGCTAACATTCCTCACAAAACCTCTCTATTAATTTACTTATTATAGAAGAAGAAGGAAAAAAAGTATTCGTTATCCAGAGTGTTGAACATATTCATGAGCCGAGTCAGTGCTAGGAGCGACCACATTGATGAAGGAGCTCCCAAACGTCTCGCCTCCTCCTCCGATCATTGAGGAGGAGGATGAGAGGAGACGGGGCAAATATAATGACTGGAATCATGCCACCCGTCCACTCCCATTCCAGAAATTTGATCCCAAGCAATGATGAATCAATGTAAACAATAACAATAATAAGAACAAGGCAGGAGCACTCTGGATAACGAATACTTTTTTTTCTTCTTCTTCTATAATAAGTAAATTAATAGAGAGGTTTTGTGAGGAATGTTAGCACGATGGCCGTGTTGAAGTGTGGTTTCTCTTTGTTTCTAGCTCAGGTAGGAGATCGAAGTAACCGTACCCAAAAAAAACACATCAGTCAAAAAAGGGCACATTTCTCCAGAGGGCAAAAGGGCAGGTGCTCTAGCACCACCTGGCTTTTATCTGTGCACGTGCCTGCATCTTACAGAATGTATAAATATTATTATCTCTACGAACATAAATGCCTTTTCTCTATTTGAATTTAAAGTCTTGACGTCAGAGCAGACTAAATTTTATACATAAATATTATCATTTGCTCCGACTTCCATTGACTAAAAGAATAAATCATTACAAATCAAAATAATCAGCTCAAACTCGTACTTAAGGAATCATAACTTTAATGAGGGTAATTATGAGAATGCAGATAGCAATATGAAGTTTGATATTCTAAATTGATACCCATTTTTTGTTTACTTTTGAATGGTGTGTATTGAACCATGCTAATCCGAACCTTGATTACAGGCTTGTATTCACATAAGAATAGATGGCAATTATTATACTGGTGTGCAATGATATTTCTAATGAAAGTTTGATCGCCAAAATTGGATAATTGGAACCCATTGAATATTAATTTGAAGAAATGTTTTTTAAGTTTGGCTTCTATCTTTTAGTATGTTTTTTTTCGACTTTTTTATATTTAAACAGGTTTTTCTCTCTGTAGAGCTCTTAAATAGAGAAAAAAGTATATCTCACTATGAATATATTTCAAAGAAAAAATACAATATTGCCATTTGTGCATCCATAAAACATATTTGACAAGAAAAACAGCAACATACTTTTATCATCAAAGCATTTTGTTTCAAACGTTTAAAGGCCATAGTACGTTTAGACTAACAATGAAAAATGTTTATTCTTGTCTAATTCATCAAGTATGTAGTAGTATTTACAGATGTTGTTACTTGAAAATGCTTGGTACGTAGAGTTGTTCAGTGTGTTCCATCATAAATGGAATTTTTAAATTGCGAATTAAAAGTATTTAAAATAATTCAAATCGTATTATTGATAAAGAGGGGATTTTTATCAATATATAAAAAAATGTGCATTGATTGTCAACCTGAAAAATGTTTCTGAACTTTAGAAGAAATGTATCATCCTGCAGTTTGGCAAAATACCTTCTCCTTCCACAGTACGCCGATAATTTATACTTCACTTCAAGATCAGTGGGAGGGCGGCGAAATCTTACTAGCTGATCCAGTTCACAAGAGTTCTTGATCATTTCAATAAGACTGGTTCCATCCACAAGAAAAAAACAAATGAAAACAAAATAAAAAAGAACAGAAGCAGTGGTTCAGGAGGTAACAAGTTTCTTTGAAGAAACCCCAGTTGCTCACTCAGAAAGCTTTCAGCAAATTTCACCCACCAAAACAACGCTGTGGAGGATCTTACGACATGATCTTCCATTCCGTTTTTATCATTACACTTCAGTTCAACCATTAACTGATAACCACAAAGTGCAGAGTAAAGGCAGTTTTGTCAGTGGATTCTGGAGCAACCATCCAGCTTGTCGATAGGATCATTTGAACTGACGAAAAGTTCTTTGCCTCCATCAAAAACCACATCGAAAAAACGACGGAGTGGTGGACAAATGAAAATCCTCGAAATATCTACAAACAAATGATAGGAAGATGTTAAGGATCTTCGTTGCCATTATTAATGGAAGGGTTCCAATCGTTCATACATTCCTTGAAGATGATGGCCATTTATAGATGGTTAATGGTGTTTCATATCTCAAATTGCTCCAGGACATGATTTGGCCCAGGCTGCGCAATTCTGCAACTCGTTCTTCACTTCGGTGGATGCAAGACAGCGCTCCACCACATTGCACAAATGCAGTTTATAATTTCTAAATGAAAAGCTTCGAGGCCGAGTCATCAGCAGAAAAACGGAAAATCCCTGGCCAGTTCACAGTCCAGATCTCAACTCTTTGGACTTCCACTTCTGGGCAGCAGCACAAACTCGAGTTTATAAGGAAAACCCAGATTCCATTGAGTCTCTCATACAGTGTGTTCAAACCTTCGCTGAAGGATATAGCCAGGAGACGATCAAAAACGTTTTGCAAGAATGTCCTGAAGCGTGCGTCGTTCTGTCTTCAGGCTGGAGGGGGTCATTTCCAGCAACTTTTGTGAGACTTCAGATGTGCTTCTTATGGTATAGAACAATAAATTATAATTATTGATAATCAATAAATATCCATTTTTTCCTTTAAAATGATGTATCTATGAGGGAATTTGACAAATTTTAAGAGGTCACGTACACTTCGTCCTTTCCCATTTTGTCCCTGCCCAAATCGTCCCTGCCCAAATTGTCCCTGTCCAAATCGTCCCGTGCCCAATTCGTCCTTGTCCAATACGTCCTAGACCCAACTCGTCCCTGCCCAACTCGTCCTCACTATTTCCCAGAAAAGAAGACATACCCCTAACATTCATTCATGAGGAGTTCTTAGCTTCAGGGAACCCTCGTCCAATAGACTCGGGTTCCGTCAAGCACAGTGATAGGGTATTGGGGTTTCTAACCCTCGGCCAAAGGACTTTCGGGTCCCGCCAAGCACAGTTATGGGGTATTGGGGTTTCTAACCCTCGGCCAATGGACTTTTGGGTCCTGCCAAGCACAGTGATGGGGTATTGGGGTTTCTAACCCTCGGCTAATGGACTCTCGGGTCCCGCCAAGCACAGTGTAGGGTATTGGGGTTTCTAACCTCCGACCAAAGGACTTTCGGGTCCCGCCAAGCACAGTGATGGGGTATGGGGTTTCTAACCCTCGGCTAATGGATCACTATGCTTGGCAGGACCCGAGAGTCCATTGGCCGAGGGTTAGAAACCCAAATACCCCATCACTGTGCTTGGCAGGACCCGAAAGTCCTTTGGCCGAGGGTTAGAACCCCAATACCCTATCACTGTGCTTGACGGAACCCGAGAGTCTATTGGACGAGGTTTCCCTGAAGCTAAGGAACTCCTCATGAATGAATGTTAGGGGTATGTCTTCTTTTCTGGGAAATAGTGAGGACGAGTTGGGTCTAGAACCGAATTGGACAAGGACGAATTGGGCACGGGACATTTGGACAGGGACAATTTGGGCAGGACGATTTGGGCAGGGACAAAATGGAAAGGACGAATTGGGCGGTTCCTAATTTTAAGTACTTCTATGTAATTCGCAATTAAAAATTACATTTCTGGCGGAACACACTATAAGCTACTTTACTGTTACAAAAAATGATAACTGAAAAATAATACAAATAATGTATGATCTTTCTATAGAAGAAACGTTTGGTGCCTTTAACTTCGGTTTTGACAATACCATTTATTGTATAACTTCTCTAATCTAAGATTTGCCCTCGTTAGAAAAAATACTTTTCTGCACAACTGTAGATAGCAAGGAGAATATTCCTTGGTAGATAGGGACAGTAAAAGTTTTTTTTCTTGCAAAGTAACCAATATACACATTTTTCAGTTGGTAAAAACAATTTTCTTTCTTTTTATGCGTCTAATTGTCAGAGTGATGATACGTTTATCGAAGGATATGAGCAAACAAAATCGCCATTTATTTTTTCCTTGGTATGCCGACTTGCATTAATTAATTAATTATAATATATGATAATGCAGGAATCCATTCAAAGGATTCGACCATTGAATGGAGGCTCACAATAAAGGGCAATTCGTGTTTTTAAGGATTCTTCTCTCTGAATTGATGTCCTTGCCTCAATAGTCGCGAGTGATGCTTTTTGTTCAGTGCCAGCTGCTTTATTATTATCATTATCTCCTCTTATCCTTCAACCGATCACTTTTCAAAAATATTACCTTTTTGCAGAGCTGGGATTCGGTACATCCGATTCGGGATTCGGTAGATAATATTATATATCTACTGAATATCGATCGGTGCGGTAGATAAGAAAAAAAGATACATTTAGTCATGTATCTACTCTGTGACTTTCTTCATATGCATTTAGTATCGGACAATTTATAATAAAAGACAATTAAGTACATAATTGTTATATTTTTTTTAGATTATTTGAAATTTAATACATGCTATTTTTATATAAATCATATATGAACTTGGACTTTTAAGGAAATGAAAGGCAACAGCAAACAATTATTTCCTTAACTGTCTTTTGTTATACGTTGTCCGATATTAAATGCGCTTTCAGCTCCGTAGTTAGTTGCAAGTATCCTATATATAGGATACTTGCGGAGTTGTTGAATAATTTGCAAAGTTCAACTTCTTCACACCAGGTAACACTTCCATTTCTAACTACCGATTTACCTTCGGTAATTGCAGCCCTGCGTCTTTGTTATCTCTATATAATATTAACCTTGATTAAAATGGTATTTATTTTCTTAGACACTACCTTCACGTGGACTCAAGTTTCTTCGAGAAGGAAAGCTGGTGGAAGCCCACGCTCCTGGAGCTCATCGAGCCTCGAATCAACTTTGCCTTTGAATGCCACAGAACTGATTCGGGTGAATGGCGGCTCTGGGTCTATTGTGTGGGGAATCTCCTGGAGTCACGTCTTTAATCAATATCAAATCACTCTCAGCCTTGGCTCCGAAGAGCTTCTCTACAGGGATCAAACTGTTTTCTTGGGGCATTCCCTGAGTGATGTCAATCGCCTTGGCTATGGACTCTCCCTCTCGGATGAGGGTGCCAAGAGGTTCTGGGATGCACAGGATATGAAGATACGATTTCATGTGGGGATCTTCAGGAAACCCGAGAGGGCTAACAACAAAGGCTCGGATTAACTGCATTCCCTTAAAATTGTTCCTTTTTAAATATGTTTAGTAATAATAATAATATACAATTTTGAAACGCTTCAAAGGAGGTATATAGATTATTGTGGAATCATAGAGAAAGGGCTCTGGTTAGGATATGCCATAGAGACATAAATATAAAGAGAGCTTATTCCCTTCAATAGACTAGAAACATCGCTCAACTGTCGCCTGTACCCAATGTAAACAAAGTAATTTGTATTACGTCATCGTAAGTTGATCATTTATTAATTGAGCCCTCCCTCCAAATAAATAAGATGATAGTGGTGTCTCCCACCATTTATCGTCTTTGACGAAGCCTTCCATAAAATGTTTTCGCAGACCATTTTAATTATATCAAGGAAAAACATGATAATGACAATATACGTTCTCTGAAGTTGATATTTATATTGATAAAGTCCACTATATAATTCAATAAAGAGTGAATCCTCATGCGGTCTCTGGATGACTTGATCTATCAATGATCCTTCTAAAAAAGGACGTGGGGACCCGTTGTTCACATACACATCTCTGAACTCAGGGTAAATATATATATATATATGAATCGCCCTAGATACCAAGGCATGCTGAATAACAAGGTACGTCCATATTGTCAGGAGAGTTGACCTTTTCGCTTGCCGGTAATTTATAATGACGTCACACGGGCAAGCGGAAGGAATAATGTATAAGAAATGTATTTCTCCCTCTTACTTCATCAAAAATATATTGCTACAATGTATATATTTTTGTTACGTCATAAATAATAATAATAATAAGATACCAATACGGTACCTTGCTAGATACAGACCCATTATACGTGGTAAAAAGTACAAATACAACTCTTAAAAGGAAAAAATGCGGCATTATAAATGATCGCACTCGAGAAAGATTGAATATAATTTCCATGATCTTAGATTACCAACTGCGAAGTATATATGCATTGTAATTAATTTTATGGCTTGAAATCAACTGACATATTAAAATGAACTCAATTCATGAGAATACATATAAAAGGGAAGAAAGAAACTATACGGCTCTGCACCACGGTATCGCGAGGGCCACTGCTGACCGAGATAGCTAGAGCCATAGTTATCGGGGAAACTTCAGACGTCTACTTGGCTGACTAGAATGCAAAATTCTCGTCCGCTGCTGAAATCCCTCACACCCCTACAATGGCAAAGGCAAGCTAAGATGCACAACTTGCCATCGACGATCTCGCACGTATCTAACTGAGAGTTCGAAGAGCAGATCGGTTGCGTTGTGGTTGACCTTCTCTACAGGTCACATCTTCCATCTGTAAATGGGCTCTTAGTGAAGCAGGCTGCCAGATTCGCTTGGAAGGCTATGAACGTGGACAGGTGTCCCTTGAAGAGGATTCTCGAGGGCTTCGATGAGCGCACCCGTAGTGCTACAATAAGCCTCAAGAAACCCGTTTCTACCATTCTACTGTTTCTGTGTTGCTGCTGTTAACCTTTTAAAGGCCTGGAGCTCGTCACAGCCATTAAGAGAGGCATGCACTTCATCAAGTGCTCGGAGGGTAGCAAGACAATTGTAGGGCTGTCTAGATCCTTATAGCTTCTTAAGTTTAATGTAATTATAAAAATTTAAAGAAATATTTATATACATATTTTTTATTATTTAAAAGAATATATATATATATATATATTATTGTATAACTATGTGTTTGTATATCAAGATATGTTTTTTTACTAGTAGCCATCAGGCCCGGCGGGATGGGCGGGCCTGAGGGGGCCAGGCCCGCCCACCCACTGAGTGACGTGGGTCCGATTTTTTATGAATGTGCCAACTGTGCCCTCCCATAACAACTCTAGGTCCCCCTCCCCCCCCCCCCCAAAAAAAAAAAAGCCTGAGCCTGGTAGCCATGAAAGCTAGGGTTATGTTAGCTCCGTAATAATCATACAACAACAACAGCTGAATGTGGAAGACATATTGTTAATATTTTGTTACCAAATTTATTGATAAACTACAGGACCAAACAAATAACGAAATTTATTTTTGTATGTAATGAAACAACAAATTTAGACTGAATAAACATACAATTTTTTATTTAGTATCCATATTGATAAACACAGGCCGGTGAAACGAATTATCTGTAAGCATATGTTTAGTGCATAGGATGCGTGGATAAAATCTGCATCTTGAAAAAATAACTTCAAGCTTATTTAATAATATTTATTGATAAAGAAAAACAAATATCTTTTGCAAATATCTATTTAATGTAGCCCCCGTCAACGGCTAAATTACCCACAGAATGCGGCTACGAAACTGAGAACAAGCATTTGTTTTTCTGCGCTGCTTCTATTTCAATGACTTTCTCCTTGAAGCAGATGTTGAGATACCCCTTGATGTTATGGGAGGAGAGGTGGGTATTAAAAATCAAATACCTACCGCCTCAACCCCTTTAAATTTACATTAGATTTGTTTGTACATATACATCAAGAGAATAAAATGAAATATTTCAATAATTTAACTGATTTAAAATTTCCCTTTTCTGTTATTAATTCACAGAAATATGCTATCAAAACCATTCTGGGTAAAGACAGGAGGATTGTTAAATCTCTTCTGAGATTATTAATAAAACTTATTCA
The DNA here is from genome assembly GCA_013387185.1 of Caligus rogercresseyi. Taxonomy (NCBI): domain Eukaryota; kingdom Metazoa; phylum Arthropoda; class Copepoda; order Siphonostomatoida; family Caligidae; genus Caligus; species Caligus rogercresseyi. The sequence goes on along the minus strand of CP045903.1, from coordinate 11,747,466 downwards.
ATTATAAAATGACTAAGCATAAAGTTAGATTACTATATATAAAAAGATGACATAAGAAAGTTCCTCAATAGTTGGTAAAATCTATTTAATACTGGGCCATTATTTTTATAAGATTAAAAAGGAAAATACAAAAGACCTCTTCCTTGTCCCTTTTTTAAAAAGAAAACAGCTTTCTAGCTTATATGAGTCACATATAAATATGTTAGTTACCAGGGTATTATAAACATATATTTTAATATAATTACCCAGGGACGGAAAATTAACGCTGTGCATTCATTATTTATGAGTTAAAAACAAGAAAACATCAAACAGTCAAAGGTAAATTATTCAAGACCTAAAATTGTACACGGGTTACGTGTATGCCAAAAAATCAATTTAACGACTTCAAAACCTTTTGCATAATTCATGCAGTAATAGGTTTAAATCAAAGGAAAGCTAGTTTGGAGTAAAACATGGACAGATATTTAAGTGCTCCTTTGTTAACATTTATAATATTCAAACTCAGTAAATGTCATATATAAATATAATATTTATTTTTCTTTACAAAACCCTTTTGCTCTTGTTATCAGCATTTTTAAAAGACTTGATTGAACTTATGATAAATACATATTTAATATTTTTATTACTGTTTACGAGAGATTGGCGTATAAAATACTCAGATTAAGAGTGCAAATGCTTTTACGTTTATCTTAATTGTAAAATTGAGCTTTTTGACAAAAATTGGTGATACCTAAATCATTATATATATATATATCAGGAAACGACCGGGTCCCGGCTGTTTTTTGAGCGTCCCCGGCCCGGCCCGTGTCCCAGTTTTTTTGGAGATTATTTTCTAAAAAAAACGTCGTCACTTTTTTCGGAGGTTCTTTTCTAAAAAAACATCGTCAATTTTTTTGGATATTATTTTCTAAAAAAAAACGTCATCACTTTTTTTTTTGGAAATTCTTGACTTTAGAATGTCGAAGGAACGAAAATATATTATGTCCCGTTATGTTAGTGTTACCTGGATAGAAAGAGAAGGGAGGGAGTATTTTGCCTCACTTCTCTCCCTTCTTTTTTTCTTCCTATCCAGGTTACACTAACTGCCGTTACCAAATGGTAATCGTATATTCTCATATCAAAAGATCAATTTTTGGGGGAGAGTACGTATTTGCTTATATCTCTTAAAGTATAGCGATTTTTAGAACACCAAACATATCAAATGAAAGCTTGGTTAACCAGCTTTAATATTTTGGTATACTAAATCATATCAATTTAATAAATTGAGAGTTATATGTACATTAAAAAAAGCCTATCTCGCGTACAAAATGACGCATATAATGGATTATAAATGCGTCAGAGACAAAGTAAAATTTTGAGAGGATACCTTGACGCACATCTAAGAAACACATTATGATTTTTTTTTCATAATCGATTTCTTATAGGTCAATACAGGCTCTGAATCATATGATGTAAACTCAGATTGTACTGAATTCTGAATTGATAGAATGCAACCAAGGTCATTTTTGGATTTATCATTTAAAGTTTTACTAAACTTAAAAGTACTATTTTACTCTGAAGCGAACAAGTCATCTTCTACAGGCGAGTGAAGTTAATTGATACAAAAAAGCCATGAAATAAGCTAACAATACACACTCCCTTTCTTGCTTTGTTTTTACTGAAAACTTTGTTTTATTAAAAAACATCAAACATACGTCTGGTAGTAAATTAGATTTCCTTTAAATTAATAATTATTATTGAAGTCTGTAACGTCCACCATTTTGAAGAAATTTGCGGAAAACTATATTTTTACTAAATTTTTAAAACTTTGACCTCGTTGCGCGACCTCGTAATGTTGACCGATTTTGTTCAAACTTTGTATGTCGTCTTCTTTTATCACCAAAAAACAGAAAATCCACAAAGTCGCTAACATTTCAAACATTTGAAAAATAAAAACAACCCTAATACGAGGTATATAAAAAGTATCCGACTTTTGGTTTTATTGGTCAAACGAACACAGCTATGGGGGCGGGCCTTGTTGTGTGGTTGGGAGCATGACTACTGCGCATGCTCATTTTTTTCTACAGCTCCAATACAAGTCAGTCGGCGTCAGGCCATTCATGATTGAACAGGTGCAAGTGAGTGTCGTCGGATTTTATTTTATTTAAAATGTCAGAAAAAGTCGAACAGCGTTATTGCATAAAATTTTGTTTTAATCTTGGTGATTCGCAAGTGGAAACAATTCGCAAGATTAAAAAAGTGTTTTGGAAATGAAGCGATGGGCACCACACAGATAAAGAAGTGGTACAACCGCTTCAAAGATGGCCGCTTGTCAGTTGAAAGTGAACCACGCTCAGGGAGGCCCTCAACATCGAAAAACGATGCCATCATTGATCAAGTGAGGAACCTGGTGATGCAGAACCGCCGAATCACGATCAGAGAACTTGTAGACGAGGTGAATATTAGTTTTGGTCCCATTCAATCAATTTTTGCTGTTCGACTTTTTCTGACATTTTAAAGAAAATAAAATCCGACGACACTCACTTGCATCTGTTCAATCATGAATGGCCTGACGCCGACTATATAGCGATATAACGATCAGGGATTTTTCCGATCAGCGATCCGATCAATTTAATTGCGATCAACAACAAAAATACCTATGTAATACTATTTCTAAGCAAAAAATTAAATGTATATACAGTCAAACCTTTTAATTATTCATCTTTAATATAATTTTTATTGCTACTCCGTATTTACAATCAATAAGTATTCATCTTTATATGGCAATGGAATGATTTTCCCCCCTAGCCTATGAGCTCCAAAATAACGACTTCTCCATAGTATTTATCTGTGTATTTAAGGACAAAATATCAGAATGATTGTTTCTCATAGCCTATGAGCTCCAACACTCTGGCTCCTCAATTGACGTATGTCTGCATATTTTAAGACAAGAGATGCTAGAATAAATGTTTCCCATAGCCTATGAGCTCCAAAACAATCCATAGACGCCTGTCTGTATATTTTAGGACAAAAAATATATCAGGATAGCACACACTGGCTTTTTCCATTAGTATTAGTCTGTATTTTGTGTTTTCTAAACAAATATTAGTTGTTGGAATGGATTTTGGTCAATGTGACAGCTAGTTAAATTTTAAGAAATTTTTGTCTCAAAATCCTTATTGCAAACATTTTTTCTTTTTTCTTATTTTATACAATTGATCGGATCGCTATTTTTTAGTGATTTTCTTACGATCAAAAGATATAAAGATCAGGACCTTTTGCGATACTCCGATCAGCGATCAAATATCGCTATATCGCTATTGATCGCCGATCAGAAAAAACTCCGATCAACAAGCCTGTATATATATATATATACAGTGTTGGTCGAATATTACTTTGAAAGTAGAAAGTAAGGCTAGGGACGCTTTTATTACCGACCTGACATAGAAAGAGAAAAAAACTGAAAACATAGAGACATCTCTCTGGCCTCTCTTTTATAGTATTGAATTAATCACAAACCTCTCCCCTTTTCATAACAAAGCTGCTATTATTATTATTAAACAGCTTGATTTGTTTAACTCTAGAGGAGGAACCTTGATACGGAACCTTGATCACTTATTCGACAGGATTCCTGGACGAGGGGAACTCCATCGTCTCTTGTCGGGACTGACTTGTTCTTATGGTAAGTAGTTCAATGCCTCCCTCATCACGGAAGGCTCTCTAGGCTTCCTCTCAAAGCTTATTAATTCTCTTAGCATTTTTTTGGCCGATTTGACGACGAAAGTGAAGGAGGAAGACAGTAAGACCGCCCCTCATAATTCATCTAGAAGATGGTGAGTGACGAGGAGACGCCCACCCGTTTCTCCTGTGCTCACACCATGATACGACTCTTCACGGAGACTCCCTCATCTTATATATATAATATATAATATAAATCTTTATGACATATTCTAATAAATAATTTATTTGTTTTTCAGCGTAGCTGAGGCTCTGATTATCGTCATTCAACATATATCATAGCGTGACTGGACTAAATTATCAACCGAAGAGGGATCCAGGACGCCGGACAGTGATGTCGGATTGTAATCATTCATCTAAAAGTACGGAATGTACATCAAAGACAGTCCTCACGGAGGAGGCATGTGCGATTAACGACAAGGAGGACTGTGAAGCACGGATTGGGAGTTCATAGGGGACGTAGCCAGCGATGGTGAGTTCCGAGAATACGCCCAACCGTTTCTCCTGTGCTCACACCAAGATACGGCTTTTTATTTAAAATATAGACCAAACAAGAGAAACTCCCTAATATCTCTTCGGGATTGGCTTGGCTTGTGATTGTAAGTTATTCAACTATTAGTTCCTAAGGCATCTTCTTATAAATAATTTATTTGCTTTTCAGCATAGCTGAGGCTCTAATTATCGTCATTGACCATATATCATAGCGTGGCTGGACTAAATTATCAACCGAAGAGGGATCCAGGACGCCGGACAGTGATGTCGGATTGTAATCATTCATCTAAAAGTACGGAATGTACATCAAAGACAGTCCTCACGGAGGAGGCATGTGCGATAAACGACAAGGAGGACTGTGAAGCACGAATTGAGAGTCCATGGGGGACGTAGCCAACGGTTTCTCCTGTGCTCACATCAAGATACGGCTTTTCATTCAAAACCACCACACCCGAGTCGGACTGTGATGTGCAATATAAAAGGTGTTATTTTGTGTTACAAATCAGATATATACTTTTTCAATAATAAAAACGATGGCTTTTATTTTAAAGTTTTACTGTTTTTCATAATAGTATAATTCAGTGCTTTATTATTTATTTAATTACATTTAGCGTTTTGTTCCAATACTGGTTTTTAAGAAGGTTATCATTTTCACACCATATCCAATAAATCTCAGTCTGATGGTTTTTAATGGTTAGTAAAGGGCTATTAAAGTAAGATGTTTTAATTTTTGTATTAAGAAAATGTTAGACTTTCATTAACTATTTTTAAAATATATTTTTAGTTTTCTAAATAAGAAGAAAATATTGTCAAAGTAAAAATTCTTCAAAAAGGCATATATATATAATATAATATAATTTTTCGAAACATTTTAGTTTATTCTATTATAATAATATCAATCCCTTATATTAGCATTTATTTCACCTTATTAAGGGCGTAAATATTTGTAAATGAGATGTTTTATATAAAGGCGTTGCAAGGTCAATTCATAATGCTGTCTTGCCCTGATTTGCGAATATTAAAACAAGCTAATACTGTTTTTGAATCAACTGATGTGCGTCTTCAATTTTGTATAAATTATTTTTTTTGCTTTTCATGATACCTAATGCTCAAATTATCGTCATTGGGCATATATCATAGCGTGGCTAGACTAAATCATCAACAGTCGAGTGATCAAGGCCGCCGGGCAGTGATGTCTTTCTTCTGTACACTTTTACCACAACAGAAAGCATCTGACTTAAATATGCAAATAGTTTCATTCCCAGGCGGTTCCTTTGATAAAAAAGAAACAAGGCATCAAAATGTATTGATTTTTTTTAAATAAATGTAAAAAATAATAAAATAATTATTAAAAAATCTGTTAGAATATTTTTTTTACAAAGATCCTGTCATTTTTAATTACAAGTTTTGTCTTTTTCATAATAGTTTAATTAAGGGGTTTATTATTTATTAAATTTTATTTAGACAAGGAGATGGAAAAAACAATTGTATACCTACCGAGACGAAATGTATTCAGAAGATATCAAGTTTATAATTTCCTCATCATATCCAATAAATAACATTAGTAGTTGGCTATTACTTTAATATACTTTAATGTTCTTTTCCTGTATTTCAGTTCTTAAATAATAGTATAAAATACATAAGAATACTCACTTCAATTAATACAACGACAAATGAACCATCGAAATAGATTAAACAAAACAAAAATGACTCAATGATATAATATACTTGGGTATATAACAGGGTTGTTTGATTTAAATCAGGCCGATTTAAATCATTGATTTAAATCGCGATTTAAATCAAGTGGATTTCCAATTAAAATCATTGATTTAAATCAATTCATGTTTTTTTCAATAAATTAAATTGATATTTAATTTTATGCTTCTAATTCTCAATGACAGAAACAAAACATTTCATGTCTGTCTTCTTAACAGTAGAGCAGTGGCCTTTTTCATTATATCTATAGCCTCAGACTATAGGCCTATATCATATAATATATCATATTAAGCTTTGAGTTAGGATTATTTGATTTAAATCAAGCAATTTGGATTGCAATCTAAATTAAGTTTTTTTCCAAAGACATTTTATAATCAATGATTAAAATCAAGTCATGTTTTATCAAATAAATTGTTTATTACTTGTACAATGTAAATGGAAAAGTTAACGCAGTTCAATTTGACAATTACATGAACGAGTTATTAATTGTCAGTTTTCTTGCTCTTCTAAGTCTTCTAATTAGCTTAAGATTTGATGAACATATTTAACAATTAGCTTCTATTCTGCTTGTACAATATGAATGAAAAAGTAAACTCAATTAAATTTGACAATGACAGGAACGAGTTATCAATTGTCCGATTGTCTTGCGCCTCCTTTTCCAAGCGTACCTGGCGCGTCCTAGATTCGAGAGTGACCCATCTTGTAGTCATCTTTGATCAGCCGTTGGTAGCTCCACCCAGTAATTTTTTAAGATAGAAAATTGTCATGAGTCTTCGATCCTCGCTTGGATTTCGAACTGTCACGTGATTAGCGAGTATGACTCATTACAAGGCCTTTGAAGTTCTGTAATTTTATTGTGTAATCCTTTGTATTCTTTATTAAAATGAAATCATTAAGTAAGGCAACTAGAATTTAATTAAAGACAGCATTTAAAGTCCCCTGAGTAATAGGTAGGCCTATATGTATATTGGGCATGTTTTAAAAAGTTACAATTTAAAGTATGGACAAAATGTATACAATATTTTTTGTTCATGGTTTTGTTTATGGTTAACAATTAAAATCAAAAAAATCCGATATAAATCAAAAAAATCTGATTTAAATCAAAAAAATCAACAACCCTGGTATATAATAATTTTAAAATCACATTATAATGAAACATCTCGTATAATTAAGACTAAAACATACATTAATATTTAAATAGCTAATATTTTTTTTAATAAATCCTTAATTATCTTAAAGTAGCTTTGAAACTTCGTTCGGAAATACTTGATTTCCCTCGAAGCGAGAGTCCTCGAGTTGAAGGTTACGGAAGTGACTTAGAGGGTGAGAGCTCCATATCTAGCGACGGCTGTTAGGATAATTCCACTGTGATCCTCGGGACTTCAACCCTCAATCGAAGTTATTGTGTTAGCTATTCTTCCTTTAGCATTTAAAACCGCAACATCAATTACTTATTACGGAGTCTCCGTGAAGAGTCGTATCATGGTGTGAGCACAGGAGAAACGGGTGGGCGTCTCCTCGTCACTCACCATCTTCTAGATGAATTATGAGGGGCGGTCTTACTGTCTTCCTCCTTCACTCTCGTCGTCAAATCGGCCAAAAAAATGCTAAGAGAATTAATAAGCTTTGAGAGGAAGCCTAGAGAGCCTTCCGTGATGAGGGAGGCATTGAACTACTTACCATAAGAACAAGTCAGTCCCGACAAGAGACGATGGAGTTCCCCTCGTCCAGGAATCCTGTCGAATAAGTGATCAAGGTTCCGTATCAAGGTTCCTCCTCTAGAGTTAAACAAATCAAGCTGTTTAATAATAATAATAGCAGCTTTGTTATGAAAAGGGGAGAGGTTTGTGATTAATTCAATACTATAAAAGAGAGGCCAGAGAGATGTCTCTATGTTTTCAGTTTTTTTCTCTTTCTATGTCAGGTCGGTAATAAAAGCGTCCCTAGCCGAAAGTAATATACTACTTTTTACTGCGTAGTAATATCTTTTTTCAATATTAGTTATTACTTCACACAAGTAATATACTACTTTGAGTAATATACTACTTTTTTGAGCATTCTGAAACAATAAGTAAAGGCAATTCAAACAGGATTTGTAAAAATCCTCACCAAACCTAGTTTGCATTTTTATAATAATCCTATATATGTTATTGCGATATTATAAAGTGAGCACAGGGCTCAAACATGATAAAGTCGGTGAATTTAAAGACTAAATAAATGACTTTTGACATTATGAGAGGCATAGGTTTAATTATAATTATCCAACCGAAGCCCTCGGGCCCCACGTGTCGATTGAGGCTTTTAGGGTTGACACACACCGCCAACCCTAATTAAGAATGAGAGGAACCCTAACTTACAATATTATACACCCCAAGCCCTCGGGTCCCGCCTGCTGATATAAGCTTTTATTTAGGGTTGAAACCCACCGCAACTCTAATTACAAATTAGAGGAACTCTAATTTAACAATATAATACATCCCAAAACCCTCGTGTCCCGCCTGCCGGTATGGACAATTATTTAGGCCTGAAACCCACCGCCAACTCTGGCTAGGTATAAAAGGAGTCCCTACTTTCAATCTCATACACCCCAAGCCCTCGGGTCCCGCCTGCCGTTATGGACAGTTATTTAGGGTTGAAACCCACCACCAACTCTGGGGAGGTATGAAAGGAGTCCTTACTTTCAATCTCATACACCTCAAGCCCTCGGGTCCCGCCTGCTGATATATGCTTTTATTAGGGTTGAAACCCACCGCCATCCCTAGTTAAAAATGAGAGGAACCCTAATTTACAATATTATACACCCCAAGCCCTCGGGTTCTGCGTACTTATGAGGATCCTCATTTAAAATTTTCCCACATGCTATGTAACCTATGAGTTGGGTCGTTTGAAATTCAGTCAGTATCAGTCAATAATATGATCGACTAAATCAGGCAATATATAAACATAAACACCTCAGAACAAGTATGACATTAGACTCAAAAAGGCCCTTCAGATTTTGGTTATACAGATTAGGCACAGTCAAGCCCAACACATCAGAAACCCTCTCCCATCTCTCTGTGTGTCAACATTTTTGTAATATAAAAAAAACTTATGTTGATTTTTTCCCCATGTAAAGACAAAGGACTTGTGAGAACTACCAATATTTTTGTTCCCATGAGCAGACATAGAAAAGCGAGGGATATTTTGGGCGTGTGAAAGGGAGGATGTGTGAATGGTGCAATTGAGTCCAGCTCTTGTTATCACTATTTTCTTTCCTCTCTTGAGGAATATTTTTTCATTTATGAAGTAGGCCAAGTCGGAACGGAAGGTATTTATTTTTAATTTTAATCTCTGTTTTTGCTTCTGTTCTGTATACCTGTAGGAGGCTGTGGATATTTTAATACCGACTTGACATAGAAAGAGAAAAACACTGAAAACATAGAGACATCTCTCTGGCTTCTCTTTTATTAAAGTATTAAACCTCACAAACCTCTCCCTTTTTCATAACAAAGCTGTTCTTATTAATAATAATTAAAACGCTTGTAGCGCGAAGGAGGAGGAGAAATGACGACTCATGGTTGAGGTAAAAGAGTGTGTTTATTAACCTCTTGCCTGCAGCTTATATAGCCGCAGACAAGAGGACTTAAGAGATTAAGAACCCTGCTGAGGTGAGAGAAAGAGTGGTAGCTTGACTTGCTGTTAATAAGCAGGTCAATCCGCTACACGCTTCACTACAAAAAGCTACGTGACAAAAATACCGACGAGAAAAAGAAGAACGACAAAATTGACTGACTATAAAAGAGCAAGCGATGTATTTACCCGCGACAAAAAAACAGCTATAAAAAGGTCGACGACGAATTTACACGTGATGAAATTACTGGACACCAAAATCCTCCATAATAACGGAAGGGGTGTTTGGGTCTAATGGAATCCCCTGTCTTAAATATCAATATTTACGTGAATTTTTAATTTTATTAATAAGCAGGATTATGTCCATTGGGTGACGTCACAACCATTCACAGTTCATTAATTTTCATCAAAAGGCCTGTCGAATATTTTTTTTCATGAAAGTAATGTGTAACTAGGATATTACATATTAGTTATTACTTGAAAGTAATATCTAATATGTTTATTCTCTCTAGTTAGTGCGCAGTAATATAACTATGTAATATATTACTCGCACGCGCGTTAGGGAACAACACTGAATATATATATATATATATATATATTATATATATATATATATATATATATATATATATCTATATATATATATATATATATATATATATATGCATCATAAGGTTAAAATCCACCGCCTATGAGCCCTTGAGGTCCACCGTAAAACATTATGGCACATGGGAGTTACATCACCTCCGCCAATGGGTCTTTAGATTCTTCTGACCACAATTATGACAAATTGGAGTTTCAAATCCATCGACAATAAGACCTTGTTTTCCACCAGTAGCAATTAAGCAGATTGGGGGTTGCATCTCTACCGACAATAGACCCTTAGTTTCCAGTGACCAAGTGTATGGAATAATGGGTCCTCGAGTTCCACCATTCACAAAAATGTCATATTGAGGAAACACCTTCTATGGGCAAGTCCGCTCTCTCTTTATCTACTGTGTTTATTTAATTGTAGGTAATTATATTATAGTTGCACAAAATATTGTATTTCACATGAGAGTCCTATATCGTTATAATGCGACTTTGATAAAAATAACATACATTTAGGGAAAGTCTTTATAAATTATTGCTATAGTATGGAACGATTTATTGAAATGAGCGGAAGGGCTTCAATAAATCATAGAAAGCCTAATGCATTCAAGAATTTTTGTTGGGAATATGAGCTTCCGAGTCATTTTTACTAATATTTACTTTCCAAATAATGGCTGCAATACGCATATGCATAACTTGTGTCTCTTGAGTCCATAAACAAACATATAACACATTCGTAGACCCTGACTGACTTAATTATCAAGAAGAATTTAAATAAATTGCACTCTTTTTATACTTTTAGTTGAGATAACTTTTTCTTATGCTTTATAATTTTTGCAGGTATCTCCAGCATGTAATGCTTTATTCGAAAAGTAATCCTCATATTCAACCGACAGTTTAACAGCTTCTCGGTAATTTACATTATCATATATTAGCCCTTATATATTTGTCGCAGTACTCATTTAGAATGTTGTACGGTTCCCTGCATTTCTTTACAATCAGGTTTTGTTTCTGTTGATTGATATATATTCGATTTTCTTAGAGCGATTTAAAAATGACATTTCCGATGGAACACACACACTATATATATATATATATATGCTGTGTTATGTAGGCTCTTTGATACACCTCAAATTCAATAATGTTGCTTAAATATCCAAATATTTTAACAAGTACTTTACCAAAGAAATCTCCTACGACTCTTTTAATGATCTCCCCTTATTTTCTGCAGTTTCAAAAAGTCAATTATTTTATTTGCTGGATTGATTTATTAGGATTTTTATTCGTAATTGAGATAAATTACAATAATCGGATTCCTATATATTCCCAAGTCAATATAATTTCTGTCAATTAACTACATAACATGTGGATAGATTCATCTTAATAAGGATCACTTATTTCATAAATCATATTTTTTTTTTAAATGACTGCATTCGTTCCAATCAAACTATGATTTATAGCTATTATTTTATTCCTTTTTTATTGTTACAAAAACTAAACGGAATTAATATTCTACCTTGAAACACTTAAAAAACATTGAATATATGTTCAAATTCCTATAACATTGAAGTACAAGACCTAAGTTTTCGAAAGTACATTTAATAATTTTGCAGAAAAATTAAAAAAATACCACCGTATGAAAAAATATATAATATTTGATTTTAATCCATCATTAAAAAGCAATATATTTTCAGAAATTCATAGTAATAAGTGATATTGTAGGAGTTTATTCGAAGGATTCGGTACTGCCATGGATTCAGGCACATAAGAAGAGACAATTACTGTTCTTAAGGATTAAAGTTTTATCTCATAGTTCAAGCTCAATAGTTGTGTGTAAAGAAATTATTTATTTCATATTGTCAGCTGTTTTTTAAACTATGCCGCTCCTTTTCTTACAACCAATCATATTTTAGGAAAGTTCTTCGTTTGTTGTCTTTACATATATATTTAGATCACAATTTATTTACATAAAAATCAGATGAATTAGACTCAATTTGTGGGGTGAGATCTTCGTCTTCAGAGACAACGGCCTCCGCCCCTTTCCGGTCCGGAATGACCTCTAGAAATGCCTCCTTCCACGATTTTCCCCTCTGTCACGAGGGCCATGATATGATAGACATGATCAATGGTAAGGACTTTCCGTGTCTTCATCTTGATGAACTCATCAATAGGGAGTCGGGCCGTGGGAATGTTCAGTTCTTGTGCCTTGGCGTAGCAGACGCCCTTGTGGAGGTTATGGTCCACGAGGCCCCCGATGATGTAGAGCTTCCCCTCATCAAGGGAGCTCAGAACGTTTTCCGACTCGCTGGATAGGTAGATACAGTCCTCTGCCTTGAAGAGCTTCTCAAAGGCCTCTTCATGGAAGTGAAGGTCCCAGTTGGCGTAGCCCTCGTTCTTGTCCATTTCCTTGCGAACGATCCCGGAGAAGCTCGTGACATGGAGCTGAAGGGGTCCGGAGCCGGCGGTTGAGGCAATAGACACGCATCATTTGTTTAAGAGACTTTCCGAGATCCTTTGGTTCATCAAGTGCTCCCAAGACATGTCAAGCACGATGCCCACGCGGCATTTGGAGTCCTTCATAGCTGTGCCCGTCTTCTTGACGGCCTTGCGGGTATTCTTGGGAGGCCTAAAAATGAGAATATATAAGCTTTTTAGGGATAAAAAAAATCGGACGCCTAAATACAGTCGGCCCTCGCAAAGTCGCAACGGCTCGGATCCACTACACGACCACCGCGATATATATGAGGGTCGCAATGTTAATATATATTGAAAAAAATTTGTATGAAAATTCTGCCATTGAGTTCATATGGGGACGTTTTGCCGTAAAAACAGGAGCCAAGCCGTCGTCGCGTAGTAAAAGAACTACGAGATGTCGAGGGGCGAAGAAGCGAGGGCCAATTGTATGATATTATTACTAAAGTTGGTTATAGATGTTCGGTAGATCGGTAGTATAGGTGACATATTTTTTTCTACCAATTTTTCCTATATAAAACTACCGAATATCGCTAACAATTGCATGATTTTGTCAATCGGTAGCGAAAGATTTAAAAGTGATAGTAACCCTTTTTATGATATCCAGAAGAAATATCCCTGAAAAAATGCCCTTGAAAGAAATTCCCCAAGAAAAAATGAACTAGTAATTGATGATTCAAGGTAGAAAAGAAAAATGATGACGCACGGATAAAATGGTCCAAATAGCAAGTATTTCAGTAGAATACATCTAATTATTTTATCAATATTGTTTCTTATCTAAATTTAGTATGTAATGTCAAAAAATATTTTATTTTATGAATTTAATGAACTGCAAATAATATTTTGCAAGTGCTCTTGAAACTATATTTTTAATGGAATAATTTATCAAAAGTGAAATAAGGCACATATTATTTCTTCAATATTTGTTTACTATTAATATGATTGTATTTCGGGTTGCGACTGAAATTCGACCTTTTATTTCACTCCATTATGTATTTATTGTATATTTGATTATTCCAGGTAAGATAACTAGTTTTGAATTCATAATGGCGTTATATTATGATAAGTTTTAAGAATATTACTAATGTTCATGCGATTTGCTTCTTCTTCGAGGCTCAAACTTTGGATCAGTTTTGTGGAGTTATGTAGTGTTAATACGGACAGAATGCTTTTAGAGAAAGGAGTTTTACACTCTGATCCTACCAATGTGTTTGTCCATTTTTTTCGTACTTCAACATTTTCTTCTTCTATCCTGATCCATTTCTTCCCAATATCTATCAGAGTCTAGATTTTGTGGAAAAATTGCGAGTTTATAAAGAACTTTCATTATATATATATATATACCGGGTGTACAAGTGAAACTTTTACACTCGTATTTAATTAAATGCTAGGTTTCGTGATCTTCTCAGCTTCTTTACTACAAAATACGAAAAAAAATTGCTCGTCATCGTTCAAACAAAAAAAATTAACAAAAATCGGTCATCGACTCCGCAAAAAATGTTTCTGGAATTTGATGTCCAAATTTGGGTCCGCGCTCTTCTGGAAGCCGGGAAAACACCAACAGAGATCTCGAGGCAGTTGGGCATCAGCAGGCCCACCGTGTACAAGATCAAGGCAACTGGCATTGAGAAGATGTTCAGGTCGTGCGCAAAGAAGTCTTTAGACAGGAGGAGGTGAAGCAAATCCTCATGGCGGACCCGTTGAAGTTGATCAGGGCCCACGCGGACGACATGGGCGTTCTGCATTCCACATTGGCCTTGCAGTCAAGAACTCGAGCGGGAAGAGTTTGGTGAGGTTGGAGAGGCTGTTGCTAACCCCTGCAATGAAGGAAAAGCATCTCCACGCTGCCAAACTCTCATCAACAACCTCAAGAGTGCCACGGCCGGCCGTGTGCCCCCCCCCCCCCAAAGCACTGACGCCAACCCCTTGAACCACGCTTTCTGGCCGCACATTGAGTCCAAGGTCTGCAAACTTCGCCACCCGAACATCGCTGCTCTGAAAGCCGCCGTCAACCAGGAGTGGGCCGGCATGGACCGTGACTTCGTGGTCAAGTCTTCCAAGCTTTCAGGAAGCGCCTCATGGCCATCGTGGCCGAAAACGGCGGGTACATCGAATGAAAAGATTTAAATATACCTATGTTCTTTCATTTCAAATTGGTTTTCCACGTGATTTTTTTGCTACTGTACTAGATATCATAAAGTTTGACCTGTTAAGTGTAAAAGTTTCACTCGTACACCCGTATATATATAATAGGTATATATATACAGGGCTGGGACTTCAAATTGTCGCGACAGGAAATTGCAAGAAAAAGCATGGTGAAATTAAAAGCATGACGAAATTCCATCATATAAATATTCCCACATAAATGCTTAATTGTCAGTACCAGTTTTGTCATGATGTCATCCATATACAAGGAGCTTTTGCCGGTTGAGTTTAATGAGGAGGAGAAAGGTGCGCACTGGTGATGGCTCTCATGAACTCACAAGAAAATTGACTAATAAGGAGCTTTGTAATATCCTTGGTATTTGGCCTCCAAGCTCACCTGATCTAAATCCAATGGATTATTTCTTTTGGGGCGTGTTAGAGGCGAGGACCAACAGAGCCGCTCACCCACCCAGACTGCCCTGATCAACACCATCAGGAAGGAGGCCATGGCAATACCCAAGCCTCAGATTTTAGCCGCCACTGCTCGCTTTAGAAGCCGTGTGGAAGCCGTTATAGAGGCAAATGGAAGCTACATCGAATAAAATATTTCTCAAATATGTAATTTAGTTGCCATTTTTTGAATTTTTGAAATATATGTATTTTTTACCAAGTTATGAATATTTTTATTCATTGGTAGGTTTCGCGACAATTTGAAGTCCCAACCCTGTATATATATCTTTTAAATACTTTTAGGTTTTTTCATATGTTAATATTGACTTATCGATGAAATCTTTCTGAGAGAACTTAAACACTAAAAGAGCGGAATCTTCAATTGACGTAGTTGATAAAATTATTTTCTCAATCTTTTTGGTTCAATTTCAATTGGTTAAATTTCCCTCAATGACTTAATAATTTGAAGAGCTCGTAATTGTTTGAAAAGTAAATAAGTACCCCCGTAGAAAAGGGTCAAAACAACCAGAAGTGATCTGACGTCAAGTGACGCAAAATATTACACTATGTAACAAAATTAAGGTCTTTGTTTGCCCCTGGCTGAAATTTCTAAATTGAGTCCCATTTTTTACGTAGATTCCAAAAATGCCACTCAAAATATCGTCCGAAAAAAGGTTTGGACTTTATGGCCTTTTTTTGAAAATCAAGATTTTCATCATTTCTAATGGTTCAGGCCCAGTTATCTTCGTGCAAAGTAAGAATAACCACAAATGTCAGTGATATTTATTTTTCTACTATATCTCTGCATTTCAAATCAGTTTTTTATAATTTATATATCTTTCGTACAATTCGAAATAATCGGCTTTATATTTCAAAAAGTTGACCATATTTTAGTGTTCTATTTAAGCGGCTATATTTTTTTTGTTTCGCGTCTATTGACTATAATCAATATGTAATATATTTTTGGTATATGTCCATACATTTCAGAACAGTTTTTATAATTTCGATATCTGGCATGAAAGTAAAGAAAAGATCAATTTAGTAGGACGAAGCAAACAAAGACCTAATTTTGTTACGTTGTGTAGTTCGTCCTACTAAATTGATCTTTTCTTTACTTTCATGCCAGATATCGAAATTATAAAAACTGTTCTGAAATGTATGGACATATACCAAAAATATATTACATATTGATTATAGTCAATAGACGCGAAACAAAAAAATATAGCCGCTTAAATAGAACACTAAAATATGGTCAACTTTTTGAAATATAAAGCCGATTATTTCGAATTGTACGAAAGATATATAAATTATAAAAACTGATTTGAAATGCAGAGATATAGTAGAAAAATAAATACTACTGACATTTCGTGTTATTCTTACTTTGCACGAAGATAACTGGGTCTGAACCATTAGAAATGATGAAAATCCTGATTTTCAAAAAAAGGCCATAAAGTCCAAACCTTTTTTCAGACGATATTTTGAGTGGCATTTTTGGAATCTACGTAAAAATGGGACTCAATTTAGAAATTTCAGCCCAGTGGCAAAATCCTGTTACATAGTGTTATCAATCGATTGTGTTTATAAGAATAACACAATATAAATTTATTTAAAACTTAAGTGCAAATACCTTAATTTTTGTCAAACAAGATATAAATTGTTGAATTTATGTATGGGAGTAGCAAATTGCTGGCGATCATAGTCACTGGGCTAGTATATGGTTTTTGGTGTGCAGAGGGTTTTATTTCTATTTTTGACTATTTGGATCAATTCAATTATAGCTTGCGGCTGGATATGAATAAGCACTATAGCGTGTAAATTAGTCTATCGAACCAAGGATCTATTCAATGCGGTTGACAAGTATACATCTTCTCCTCTCGGGAGAAGTCGAGCCTTCATCCCCTACATTGAGAGCCAATCAGGCTTCCACTAAGCCAGTGGTTCCCAAACTTTTTCTAATGGCCCCCCTTGGTATATAAGAAATTTTGGCGCCCCCCCCCCCCCAAAAAAAAAAGAACATACACACGTTTTGTTCTCAGAGTCCATTGCAGTTTATTTCACACATTGTAATGATACAAACCTCATCCTTTTTTTGTTTTTTGTCCATTTTCTAGCAGTATTACTTAGTCATTTATATTTTCATTCATTCGTTTTTCCTACGCCCCCCAAGGGGGCGCGCGCCCCCACTTTGGGAACCACTGCACTAAGCTAACCCTGTATTTATTCCCATTTTTAATACAAACCTTCTTTAAACGTCAATCAACGGCTTTGTAGAAAATATGAAAAAGTGATTAATTATGTAGAGACATCAAATGGACATTTTTGTTGTTTGAAATATGGCTAAAAAGAGTTGAAAAATCGATTTACGTCAGTCTATGTCAGGCATGCTCCAAGTGCCGAAACACCCACGTTTGTTCATGTATTTTTATTATTACTATTATGTGGTGTAGTTTTTTTTCTATTAAATATATAATTTAAAAAAATGAAGTTGAAGAAAATAATTTATTCCAAAAAATGTCTACTAATTACGTTCACGTTAGAAAGTCATACCGGGTCATGAATAAGTCTTGAGACCTTCCTTAAATGTGACAATAATGAGAACGTCATGGGTCAGGGTACAGTCGTACACGTTTGAATTTTTTTTATATATAATGTATACATTGACACATATCATTTGTGAATTTCGCCACCTTTGGCCTCAATGACGGCCTCCACGCGGCGACGGAAGGCCTGGCACACGGTGATGATGTAGGACCTCTTCATCGCCTTCCACTTCTTCTCGACCGAGGTCTTCAGGTCCTCAACATTGCTGTGGCGAACGCGGCAAGCTTGGCTCTCAACATGCCACCAGAAGCTGAAGTCGAGCGGGTTCAGGTCGGGGCTCTGTGGTGGCCACATTGTCTTCGGCCAGAATTTCATGTTGGTCTCCATCCAGTCCTGCACGGCCTTGCACGTGTGGGCAGGAGCCCCATCTTGCTGGAACACGTATGATGACTTCCCCGACTTCTTGGTTATCTTGGAGACCTATGGGAGTACCTTGGTCTTCAAAAGCTCCAAGTAGTCGGCGCCCGTGAGCCTGTACCCGGTCGGGAACCAAATCGGCGGCATCTTGTCCCCTGTTGATGCCACGATCCCCAACATCATCACGGAGGCCGGATGTTTGGTCTTGGAGACGCTCCGGATGACATTGGAGACGTTTCCGAAGCAGATGACCCGGTCGTTCTGCTTGTTGTACACGGGATCCACCGTAAAGGTCTTCTCGTCAGAGAAGAAGACGACGCGATCACCGTTGTGCTTCAAGTCGGAGAGAATTCTCCGGCAACGATCCAAACGGAGGTCTCGATGACGTTGCGTCAACAGTGGCCGTTCGACCTTTCTCAGTGACCGCCCACCTGCTGCTTTGACAGCCTTGGACACGGTGGATGGGTCCACGGACTTCTTCTTGGCGAGCTCGGACATCTTCATGGTGGGCATGGCCTCAAAGGCCGTCTTGACTTGATTGGGTCGAATTTTTACCGGTCTGCCGGAGCGGGGTTTGTTCTTGAGGTCGTCGCCGTCAGCCAAACGCTTCCTGACTCTGCAGACTGTGGCCTTGCTGACGTTGAGCTCCTTGATGATGTTACTAGTGGTGTGACCGGCGCGGACGAGTGTGGCAATCTCGACTCTTTTCGTTTCCATCTCGGCGAAGAAGTGACTGTTTTTGTTGATCAACATATCAAATGAAAGAAGAGAATCTAAGCTTTTGATTGGTGGGAGCAATTAAGCATGTTTTTAAATCACTAAACCTCCAAAAACTATTTTCAAATTGGTCTCAAGACTTATTCATGACCCGGTAGACAAGATTAAATATTTAAATTATGAAAAGTATGAAAATATAGGCATGGGGGCCAGATTACAAATTTGTATTTGTTTATTTTATATACTTACATAAATACGGGAGTAATAACAGTTTCATATAGTTTATCTTTGGAGTATTTTCCACCCAAAAAGACTATTTCAAAAATTGAATTTCTCATTTATTGTTTAATGTATATAAAAACAAGAACTAATTTGGAATCCTTGTCACCATACCTGCATTTGCACCAAATTGTTTTAAAAAACATTCATATTGAGGAGATGAGAGGCGATGGAATGGCAAAAAAAAATGCTACAAAGTTACTATATAACTTTTGGGTCCGTTGAGGAAACACTTCCGTAATTCAATTTCTTTCAAACGATCACAAGGTGATCTCTCTGCACTAAGGTAAAATCTAGCGAGAAGCTCGACTCCAAATCCGAAAAACGGGAAACAAGATCACCCATTATATATAATATATATATATATCAGGAAACGACCGGGACTTAAATTTTTCCAGCCGGGCCGAGACTTACAATTATATTTTCGTTCCTTCGACATTCTGAAGTGACGAGGTTTTTAGAAAAGACTTTCCAAAAAAAGCGACGACATTTTTTTAGAAGACTTTCCAACAAAAGTGACGACGTTTTTTTTTTCGAAATAATTTCAAAAAAAAAAAGTCTCAAAGAAGTGATGACGTTTTTATTTAGAAAAGAATTAACAAAAAGTACCTTTTTTAGAAAATTATATTAGAAAATTCCTTTCTAAAAAAAGTTGTCACTTTATAAATGACAACCGAAAGGAAATATTTAAATCCCGGCCCAGTGTCTTGAAAAACCGAGACACCGGGCCGGGACGCTAAAAAACAGCCAGGTACTTGATCGGTTCCTTATATATATATATACAGTCGGCCCTCTCTACTTCGCCCCTTGACAACTCGCAGTTCTTTTACTGCGCGACGACTGCTTGGCTCCCGTTTTTTCACGGCAAAATGTCCCCATATGAACTCAATGGCAGAATTTTCACTTTCAATATATATCAACATCGCGACCCTCATAATATCGCGGTGGTCGTGCAGTGGATCCGGGCCGTCGCGACTTTTGCGAGGGACGGCTATATATATATATATATATATATATATATATAGATATATATACAGAGTGGCTAGGCAAAAATGTCCGGTTTGATATTTTGATTTTGTGAACTTAATTAACTTTTAATTGGTTGCTTCTATGGAACTGAAATTTATTTGGCTTTAAGTAGTATATAAAAGGATCTAAATTATTCAATATGGCCTCCATTGGCCTTCACGACGGCTTCGAGGCAGGGCCGGAAGCGTTTGCAGGCATTTATAATGTGCTTCTCAGGGTAGTTGTCCCACTCCTTGATGATGGTGGCCTTCAGAGAGTCAAGATTGAGGTGAGGGGTCCGGTTGGTCTTGCTCTCAATTGCGCCCACCAGAAAAAATCCAGCAGATTTAGATCCGGGGATGACGGTGGCCAGAAGTTCTTCGGCCAGAAATGGGCCATATTGTCCTTGCAGAACTTTTGGTTCTTAGCCGCCATATGAGATGGTGCACCATCCTGCTGCCACACATAGTTTCCGGTGGGGTAGTTTTTTTTAACCATGGCAGAACAGTATACCTCAGGACTTTGTAGTAGGCCTCGGTGTCGATCTTCTCGTCCGGCCGAAAGAAGAATGGAGGCATCTTCTTTCCGTCGGACCTGAATACACCAAGGACCATCACTTGCTGGGATTCTTGGTCCTGAAGACTCCTTGGACATCCTCACGTTGCTTAGCAAGCCATCGATCATTTCTGCGATTGTAAACTTGGTCCACCGTGAAGATCTTTTCGTCTGAAAATATTTTGATGAGACACGGCTTCTTTTTCAACCAATTTAGGATGATCTTGCACCTATCGAGCCTCTTCTCCATCGCTGCTGCTGTCAATAGCTGTCTGTGGGTCCGAACGAATGATTGCAAGCCCAAATCTTCCTTGGCAGCCAGCTGGATTGTGCGCCTGGACACGTTGAACTCTTTTGAGAGACGGTTTAGGCTGATGGTGGGGTCCGATTCAACTTTGGCCTTAACTTCATTGAGAAAGTCGTCTGTCCGCTTTTTGTTATGGCCACCAGATCCAGGAGCTCTGTTGAAGCCTTTACCATCATTTTTGGCTTGCTGGATACGACGGACAGTACGGATATCAACGCCAACGATCCGGGCAATATCGACTTGATTTATTTGCGCGTCAAGCAAATCGTGAATCCGTTGTCTTTTCGCTTGCTGAACACTCATTTCTGGTCTGAGAGATATTTTTTATGGTTATAAATTGTAGCTATTTGTTTCAAAAGCGTAGCTGATTTACTTTTTTTGAATTTTTACGTACGCTCTGCGCACAAGAAACAAACTTATCAACCGGACATTTTTGCCTAGCCACTCTGTGTATATATATCAAGGAATACTAGAAGCTAACTGGAAGGATGACGTCATTAACGGGCACTCCCTTATGCTCAAGTAAGGGCCATCATTATTAGTTCAACTGTAATATTTATTTCAAAAAACGTGGTTGTGTAGTGTTATTTTAAGTTCTTTATATTCTGTGTTTCAAAGTGGTCTACAAGTTATATGCTTCTGTTGTTAACAGGGATATAATAATATGCCAAAGAGGGACTACTCTTTCTCAAACGATCTCTTTGGGAAGCTCAAGAGTCACTTTGATATCCACAACTTTCGCCTCAATCATCTGTCAGCCATTAATGCGGCCCTCTTGAACAATGTCGCCTCTGTCTTTATGCCCACGGAGGCAGAAAGAGTCTCTGCTATCAGTTACCCGCTGCAGTCCAGGGCAGAGTCACTGTAGTCCTATCCCTCCTGGCATCCCCCATATATGATAAAGTCACAAAGCTCAACGGTATGGGAATCCCTGCAGATCATCTCATCGGGGACGACTATGGCCGGCAGCGGAAAATATACGAAAAGCTCCGTCTTCTCACGCCCCAAATCATATTCCTCTGCGTGACTCCCGAGAAGGTATCTGCCTCTCAGAAGCTCAATGGAGTCTCTCGAAGCCTTTATTCGCGGGATCCCCTCAAGCGATTCGTTATTGATGAGGCCAACTGTGTGTCTCAGTAGGGACACGACTTTCACTCGTACTACTAGTTTCTCCATAGGTTACGAAGTGATTTTCCCCGAGTCTATTTTATGGCACTAACGGCCACCACGACGCCCTGCATCCGAACGGACATTCTACATCATCTAAAAATGAAGTCTCCAAAATGGTTTCTCTCTTCCTTCAACAGACAGAATTTGGCCTATGAGGTCCAACCAGAGAATCCATCCAAAACTGCTATGCTGCCCTTCCCGTGGACTGCTACCGTGAAATGGCTATTAAGCTGCCTTGCTCCAAGGGTGAAATAATGGGCATTGTTCATATGAAGGAGCTTTAATACAAGAGCTACGAGGAGGAACTTATCCCAATTTGCCAGAGCTTTTTGGACCAACGGTTGAGTTATTTGGAGGATAAGGAATACGCTGCATTTCTAAATAGCGAAGAAGGCTCTGGGATTTTCCGTATTTTAGCTCGAGCATCGAGTCTATTGGTGGATGGATGTCCAAGTCAAAGTAAGAGTTTCTAACTATTCATCAAAAATAAAAGTACCCTTTTTATCTTAAAGCAATTTAAAATATGAATGATTTTAAAGATATATATATATAATATAATCATAACTTTTTCATTTTATGAAATAGATTTTTACTTTATCACAATATCAAGCCAATAAATAAGTAAATAAGTATTAACTAAAATTATATATATATTGAGTGCATTGTCCAATTTTAATAGTATCGTAGCTATACGTAGCTTTTATTCTGTTATTGACTTTGTTTTTTTGTAATGAAATGCATATTGCATCATTTGTTTTTAATTAAATGATGTTAAGGTAGTGATAAAACAGGATAGAGTTACGCTATGACGTTAAATTTAATATCACCTAAATGTTTATAATTGATTCTTCATATTGTAATAGGGGCGGAAGAGGCAAATACTATCGGGGTCGCTGTGGCAGAATGTTATCTTTCTGTGGATGAAAAAAGTCTGGCTCGACCTCAAGCCGAACCGGAACGCCCTCAAACGCAACGCCAGCCCCGCTAAAACCTCCTCAAGATCCTCTGATTTGAAACTCATGGCACCTCCGAAACTATAAGTTTAATGAGGCTGTGTCGTTTCAGAGAAACAAAGATCGTCAGATATGAAA
Source organism: Caligus rogercresseyi (assembly GCA_013387185.1). Classification (NCBI taxonomy): domain Eukaryota; kingdom Metazoa; phylum Arthropoda; class Copepoda; order Siphonostomatoida; family Caligidae; genus Caligus; species Caligus rogercresseyi. The sequence continues at coordinate 11,724,189 of CP045903.1, read as the reverse complement.
TTTAATTTGAAAATAAATCTTTTTTAGTTACAGTCTATTTCACAATGAAAACATATAATATTGAATTACTTGTTTGTAACTGTTAAACTATGTATCGTTTGTAAATAATATTATATTTACTATTGTGGAAACTATTGTTGATAAATAAAAAGTATTAAAATATATATCACACTCGCTATTCATTTTTTTAAAATATAATAACTACTTGTTTGATCGTTGAATTATAAATTATTGAAGTGAAAATGACTCATTTAGCTATAAAAATACATATAAAACTTAATTTATTGCTATGTTAATCAACGTATCATTCCTTAACTTGGAAGCTACAATTTTCCCTTTCCTTTCCAGTTAGTTTCTAGTATTCCTTGATATTATATATATATATATATATATAGATATATATATATATATATATATATATATGAGAGAGAGAGAGAGAGAGAGAGAGAGTGCTTACAAAATACATTAAGAGAAGAGGGAAGTTGAAGGAGATGTTTTTCATGACAAGAGGATTAAAACATGAGATATCTTCCATTTTGGAGCATTTAAATGTATTAAAATAGTTTAACATTTTCGTTGTACAGCATGAAATAAAGATATAAAGTTAGTATCCTTGACATATATTAAGTATTGAGAGGAATTGACCTTGTTTTTATCCTCTCATTCTTATTATGAACATATCAGCCGTCATTATTTTCCTTCTCTTTTGAAAGACTTATTCTGTATTAGTATTAATGCATATAAACAACATATTCTCTTGACAATAAATATGTTCTACAATGTTCATTCATGTTATTTATTTTAACGCAACTGTCGATAGTATTTTTATTTATTTATTAGTTGTCTTGTATTTTAGTGTAGTAAATATTTTTAAACTGTCTTATAATTTTGAAAGCCGAATAGAAAAATTATAACCGTTAAAAAAAAACTACATATACGATTACTTAAACATAATAGTTTTACATTAAAGCACTAAAGTAAGTATTAAAAAAAACCCAGATATAATTAAAAAATTAAATATATCTGTACATTTTGTGATCAATCATTTAAAAGAAGATTTAAAAGCATTTAAATATATCGTATATTATAAACCTTGATAATTAAAGTATATATGAGGTCATAAAAGTAAAAAAAAGGTAAAAACTCTTCCTACATGCACTTAGTATTTGTATTTATATTATTATGATATTCAATAGTAGATATTAAATTAAAAAATAGTTTTGGTAACAAGTATTCAAATATTAAATTTCAAAAGGTAGAAGTTATACCTAATATGTTACTAAATGACAATTTCTAGAGTGCTAACATTTGTTATTATTCTCACTAAAAAAGCCAAGAAATAAAACAATTAACATTATAACTTAGTATTTCTTTTTGAAATAATAATATTAGTGATTTTAATTAACATAAATGAAATATAACGAAATGATTATTAAGGTCTTTGTAAATATAAACCAGTGCGTCAATAAGTATTGGTGCTTCGTCACAATTCTCCCAAACAGTGGGGAAAACATTCCTTCGAAGAAGCGTCTTATTAAGTCACGGAATTCTGCAAAATATCCCACTGATTTGATTTGAGGCTTAATTGAAAGGCAATTGGAAGTTGAATACTTTTGATTTATTCATGCCATCTGCATATCATTTTTTGGAGTCATGTAACAGACTTATTATATTTTTAAAATAATTTTAATAATTAATCGTATGAATGGAATAAACTAGTTCTTTAAGAGGTGAATGAAGAATTAATTGTTCAAAAGTTTGAGATATAAATAAATTCTTAAGAGGAATCCCCGTTCACTTTTTCCTGTCAAGGCTATGTCCTCTCACAATCCTTTAGGGATGAAACCCTAGTTTAAAATCATAATAAAATAATAATAAATATAAATAATAGTACCGTATCTCCCCGGATTTGATTCTTTCCTTCCCGAACTCTTTTCTTCTCTTTGCGGGTTTCTATGTACTCCTGTCTTTTGAGGAGGCGCTTCCTTGCTCGCTTGGAAAGGGGAGCATCCTCTGAGAAGGAGTTTGTGGGCCTTGCCCCGGAAGGAATGATGTCCTTCACAGAAGCTCCTCTGACATTTCGAGGGAAGCTAATTTCACATGTAAGTATCTTACACGCTATGTTATTGTGAGGAGTTTGTGATGATGGAGTAATGACTTCATAATACCAATATCATAGCTTTGACAGCTTGAACACTGGCCATTATGAACTCACACAACCTTCTTCGAAATATAAGTTAAAGATAAAAGATGGTAGTTCTCAACAAGGACTGCAATCTTTCTGGCTTTTGCAACGTGAAAAATGGTAGGAAAAAAATCATAGACTCCAGCGAGTCCGATTAAGCTTTCTGGACACCCAATGAAGTAACAAATCAGGGACCCAAGTAGCAAGTCGACATTAAAGAATAAAGCTATTGTAAAGTATAATATAATATTTTTTTTCGAATTAACATTTATTTTTTAAATTATTGACAAAGCCGTGGTGACATTTTATTTGGTTTACATTGGCCCTCATAAATATAATATAAAGCATACAATTAATTTTTTTTAGAAAAATGGAGAAACAGGAAAAAATTATGTCTTTTTAAAGAGAGTAGTTATAATGAATTAGTTATAATCTATTAATTAATGATCATTTCTAGCTTTAAATCTCCTATAAAATGCTATCATACCTTCTTGGAACCTATGGCTAGGGAATTTAAAATGTTTTTTTTGCGAGCAATCAGTGTCAATGATATATTATAGGGTAATTATATGCCAATAGAAAGAATATCTCAAGACAGAAGAGCTAAAGAGAGAGTAATAATTTATATTTTTGAGTGGTGTCAAATGTGACGTCACTCTCCATATTTCATGATAAAAAATATTAATAATCACTTTGTCCTAAGCTCTCTCACTCCTTGTCTTTCCCTCAGTAAGAAGATCACACAAATATTCCGAATTTAACACTACACGCCCCGACCTCGCACTTTATATTCTCTATCAGACAGGCCCTGTATAATATATATATATATATATATATTATATATATATATATATATATATATACTTATATATTAGGTTGTTCTTATTTTTCAAATGTTTGAAATGTTAGCGACTTGAGCATTTTCTGTTTCTTGGTGATAAAAGAAGACGACATACAAAGTTTGAACAAAATCGGTCAACATTACGAGGTCGCGCAACGAGGTCAAAGTTTTAAAAATTTAGTAAAAATATAGTTTTCCGCAATTTCTTCAAAATGGTGGACGTTACAGACTTCAATAATTTTTATTAATTTAAAGGAAATCTAATTTACTACCAGACGTATGTTTTATGTTTTTTTAATAAAACAAAGTTTTCAGTAAAAACAAAGCAAGAAAGGGAGTGAGTATTGTTAGCTTATTTCATAGCTTTTTTGTATCAATTAACTTCACTCGCCTGTAGAAGATGACTTGTTCGCTTCAGAGTAAAATAGTACTTTTAAGTTTAGTAAAACTTTAGATAATAAATCCAAAAATGACCTTGGTTGCATTCTATCAATTCAGAATTCAGTACAATCTGAGTTTACATCATATGATTCAGAGCCTGTATTGACCTATAAGAAATCGGTTATGAAAAAATAAATAATATTTGTTTCTTAGATTTGCGTCAAGGTATCCTCTCAAAATTTTACTTTATCTCTGACGCATTTATAATCCATTATATGCGTATTTTGTACGCGAGATAGGCTTTTTTTTAATGTGCATATAACTCTCTACTTATTAAATTGACATGATTTAGTATACCAAAATATTAAAGCTGGTTAACCAAGCTTTCATTTGATATATTTTGTGTTCTAAAAATCACTATACTTTAAGAGATATAAGCAAATACGTACTCTCCCCAAAAATGATCTTTTGATATAGAATATACAATTACCACTTGGTAAGTGCTGTTACTGTTAGCTGGATAGAAAGATAAAGAAAAAAGAAGGGAGAGAGTATTTTGCCTCACTTCTCTTCCTTCTTTTTTTTCTTTCTCTTTCTATCCAGCTAACAGTAACACAGTTACCAAGTGGTAATTGTATATTTCATATCAAAAGATATATATATGGGTATTGGCTATGATATATAGTATTATATATATAGTATGTTTTATTTATATCAGGGGAACGACCGGTACCCGGCCCGGCCTGGGTCCCGGCTGTTTTTGAGCGTCCCGGCCTGGTGTTTTTAGACACCGGGCCAGGACTTAAATATATTTTCTTCCGTTTGTCATTCATAAGTGACGGTTTTTTTTTTGTTTTTTTTTTTCTCTATAAAAAACGTTGTCATTTTTTTTTGGAAAATATTTTCTAAAAAAAACGTCGTCACTTATTTTTTGGGAAATTCTTTTCTAAATAACTTTTATTTAAGAATGTCGAAGAACGAAAATATGTATTAATCCCGGCCCGGCTGAAAAATTTAAGTCCCGTCCAGCCTGGGTCCCGTTCGTTTAATCTATATATATATTTATTTATTTAAATATATGCTATTCTTATTATAATTTGAATAGCTCAATATTGTAATCATACAATAAGGTTTTTAATTTTTTATTACGTTTTACAGATAAAGAAGGATAAAGTTGTTATATTTTTATAATAACCTCTTCTTTATAAATATTTTTTAATATTTTCGTAGTTTATCACTAAGAGATAATAAAAAAAGACTTTATTGTGTTTAAGATATTACATATTCAGACATCCCAATCTCCCGGAAGATGGAACGCGATAGAGCATTTGCACAGGAACGTTAAAACGCACGCCCTTATAAACATAAATTATATAATCTTTTGACTCTCTATCCCCCCCTCATGTTTCTATAAGGCGTGCGTTTTTAACCGTCCTTGAAATAGCTCTATCGCTGTCCATCTTCCGGGAGACTTGTGAATGTCTGCATATTACAATATATATTTATATACATCTATTATATATGAACTTATCGAAAAAATTGAATCTCTAATCTAAAGCCACACATAATTCACTACTAATAAAGAAACACTCAACTACGCTAATTTGCCACAAATATGGTTAAAACCGTTATGTATAGTAATAAAAAAATACCCAGTTAACAAAACATGATGATATTTTATAAGTAAAAGAGTTGTATTTTTGTTATTTTTTTTTTTAAGTGTTGTTTATGTATTTGAGAAGGGAGGACGTGTGTCAACAGGCTCCTCCACTCTCTTTTTAATATAAGTAATATTTTTGATCGTGTGTGAGTGTCCTTTTATTAGTGAAGTTCTACATTTGTTTACCTTTTGTTAAAAAAGGTAAATCTAAGTGCTACAGCTCCCAATATATAACATTTCCACACATATCTCAAGTCATAAGGTGAAGAAGAGGGATCCTTGTCTATTTAAATATGAATAGACAAGAGGATGTTCCTGGTAAACCACCGGATCAAGTAGCTTCCAACGTACTCAGGGCGAAGGAAGACAAGAATGGAGGAGAAGTAAACCCGCAGGATCCGTGTTCACAACAAGAGAAGGCGGTTTCTCCTGTGAGTGATGAAGTATGGGAAGAAGAAACGGGCGGGCGCTCCAATGAACCTTCTGAACTTCCCGACCCGCGGTTGACCCGTAAAGGGGATGAGAAGAATAACAAGAAAGAGATGCGCGCAGAGGAGATAACAAAAAAACAGCCTAATCGTGAGAACGGAGAGGTAGGCCCTCTCGAGGAGGGTAAGGAAAGAGAAGAAGAGGACACGAACTCTCTGGACAGAGGGGATAAGCCGGTCGGGAAAGATGAAGCTGAAGAAGGAAAAAACAAGTCTTACCTTGAAGAAGAAGAGGGAGGCGCACTCAAAGTGGGTGGTGAGAAAGAAGAAGATAAGAACATGAAAATGTCTTATTCAAACAAGACAAAAAAAGGATTACACAAAAGTGAAAATAGGCAAATAGATCCCTTTTGGGATAAGATCTACATTGACTGGAAGAATAAAGACAGGACAGGCCTCAGGGGTTTTCTCCCGAAAGTCCGCCATTATAAAAAAATCTTTGAGTCTCTTGCTATTTGTGAAGATGAAATAAAAAGGATAAATGAATACAAGTCCGGAGCGGGATATATTGTCTTAACATTTAAAAAACCCATGAATGTGCTAACAAGATTTTCGAAAGTACAAGGACTATTGGAAGTCGAGGAAAACATATTTTTTAATATTCGAGGCTTAGAAAACTTCAAAAAAACACAAAACCCCATTAAAATTGTGATAAAAAATGGCTCTGAAATTGACATGGACGGATTGAAAGGAATACTCTCTGAATTCGGCGAAGTAATTGGAGACCAGGAAGAAATCGTTCATCAAATGGGACCGGAGAAAGAAGAAGAAATAGAATATGCCAAAAAATTAAATAAAATACTAACGGGAAACTTTGTTCAAAATTTCAAACCTAAAAGAAAAATACCGGTATTCGTCCCAGTCAGAGGGCGGAAAGTGGAATTGACATGTAGCTTCCAAATAACACAATGTTTTAAATGCCTAAAATTTGGGCATTTAAAACGCGAATGTAACGAGCAAAAAAGGATGACGTACACGGAATATGATAAATACTTCAGGAAAGAATTCGAACTACCGACGATAATAGAAGGAGTTCAACATCAAGTGACGACAGCCACATTTTCCAAAAGAGATGATAAAGAAAACTTACAGCCCTTAAATGGAATATCAACGAACCAATGCATCGAGCCTGTGGATGAAAAAGTGCCATCGGAGCAGACAATAATGAAGAAAAAGGAGTTAAGGGACGACTGGAAGCTAGTACTCAGAAAGAAGGAAAACGTCAAGAAAAAGACCGATACAACTACAAGGGGCAAATCCAAAAATCCAAATAAACGAACATTTGGCAGCCCACAGGAAGAAACAAAGAAAAAACCACGAGAAAGAAGCCCCTCAAGCCAGTCCAATGACGAAAGTGAGAATACACCTCAGCAAACTACAAACGGTTGTTTTTAGTGAGTACGGTTTTATTGTTATTATTTAAACTAAATTTTATTTATTTTAAGTTGTGTTGCCCCCTCCCAATTCTTTTAGTCAGAGCCTTTTGATTTGTTTTAGTTTTTTTATTGATTTATTTTAAAACATATTTTTTTGGTAAAATGAGCCAACTAAAAATAACATCAGCTAACGTAAATTCGATTGTTGACCAAAAGAAACGAAAACATGTAGTAGAATATTTTTTAAAGGACGGTCCATGTATCTTGTCTTTATGCGACACAAGGCTAACATTGGTGGATTTACGGTATCTAATTCCAAATGATTATGACGTATTCCAAACTCCAGCTATAAAGAAAATAGGCAACCATCCCTCAAGGGGTATCTTGGTAATAATCAAGAAAATCTACGATGCTAAACTGCGCGCAGTTGACGATAATGGAAATTATGCAGTTATTGACTTGACCTTTGGTAGCCAGCCCTTAAGAATAATTTCTGTCTATGGGCCAAATAACGATGACCCAGCCTTTTTTGAGACACTCGAGTCTAAATATATGGATTCTGATGAAGTGAATGATCTGAGATTTGTAGTGCTTGGAGACATGAACTTTGTTTTGGATCAAACGAGGGACACAAAAAACTACATTAACGAAAATAATAAAAAAGCAGCTTGCAAGTTCAAAGAGATTATGGAAAGAAGAGGATTAATTGATCCTGCCACAAGAATAAATGAACGACCTGATCATACATTTTTTGTTAAATGGAAGTCAAATATAGTTAAAAGCGCAAGACTTGACTATATATTTTTATCGGCACGGTTGGCTCCTTATATAGAAAAATATAAAAGTTTGTTACCAAATCGATCCGATCATAAACCAATAAAAATTTGCATAAACCTTCCAAAAAAACACGAAAAAAAATATTGGAAATTAAATGTCCGACTTTTGGAAGATATTGAGACGGATGAAAGAATTAAAGAAATAATTTCGGAAATAATTTTTAAACTCCGATTCAATGTTATAAAAACAGCGGCCCATGCCCTCAAACTACTACAGGACTGTTGTAGGAGGGAATATATTAAATTGGGGACCAAGAAGAGTCGAGAAGAGAAGCAGAAAATGGTCGAATTTGATTCTCTTACCAGAAAAAAACACTTTAATACCCATATAGACGAAGAAAGAGAAATATACAACGTTTCGTGTGAAGGAAGTCTTATCCGGACTAGCCTAAATAAAATCCCCAGAGAGCAAACTATTTTAAAAAATATAAGGGCGGCTGAGGGAAACTGGACATCAAAGAAGAGTATCAAGATATTAGTTAATGATGAAGGAAAAAAGTTTGACAAGCAAAGAGATATTTGTAACGAAATAACAAAATTTTACAACGAAATCTTCAAATGCCCTGGATGTAAAGAAACGAAGGAAAATGTCTGCGAAACATGTGAGTGTGAAACGGTTGATGGCCTCTGTAAGACGTCTGTTCAAATGCCATTCGGATCAAGCAGAGAAGACATTCCACAAGTATCACCGACCTTCATAGCAACAACAGAACAAGAAATATCTGAAGAAGAGATTAGGAACTATATACGTTTTTATAACAAAAAGAAAAAGGCACCTGGACCTGATGGATTTCCTATGGAATTTTTTAAGAAATATATTGATTTTTTAAGTCCGCTTTTGAAAGAAGTTTATAGTGAAGCAATATCTCAAGGCACTTTTGATAAGCATATAACATTTGGAATTTTGACACTCATTCCCAAGAGTGGAAAGGACCCGAGATACATCCAAAATTTGAGGCCTTTAACTATGCTCAATAGTTGCTATAAAATATACAGCGGCATACTTAGCAAAAGAATAAAGCATGTATTACCCAACATCATTCACCCATCCCAGAAAGGATTCGTGGGCGGAAGGTTTATGGAAAATGCCATTCGAGGTATAGTGGACTCGGTGGAAATCGGAAAAAGACAGGACAGAGGGCTGGGATTATTGTCCATCGATTTCAAAAAAGCCTATGATAGCGTCACGCGGGAATTTATAGTAAATAGTTTAAAAGCACGTGGTTTTGGAGGAAAGTTCACAAGAATGGTCTCTCTGTGCCTTTGGAATATTCAAACAAAATATTCAAAGTATGATGAAGGCTTCACAGTGAAGAGAGGATGTAGGCAGGGAGACCCTTTGTCGTCTAGTCTATTCATCCTAGCTATCGATAATCTAATTAGAGAAATTAACACGAACGAAATGGTAAAGGGTTTAAAAGTAGGACAATTTGAAAATAAAGTTGAAGCATTCGCAGACGATATATCTGTCATATACTCTGGAGACAGGGAGGTGGTGAAGAGATCAATCGACACCACACTCCAGATTCTCGAAAAATTCAAAAAGTGTTCTGGCCTAGCTGTGAACATGACGAAAACCAAAGTGATTACCAATCTAGAATATGACCAATCTGATGTACCTGTGCAGAATGTATCAGAAGTCAAAATATTGGGTACTACGATAGCCATAGAAAGAGAATGTTTACCTGATAACCTCAAAGAAATTGAAGAAAAAATTCGTAAAAATTCTTCCAGATATAACTTTCTATTGGGAAAAAACCTTCCCGCTAGAATACAAATTTGGAACTCTCTTGTCCTTCCCAAAGTAGTGCACCTGATGAGAGTGACTGCCTTCGATGAGAAAAGTGCGGACCAAATTGATAAAATTTGCGCAAATTTTCTCAAGGTGGCCGAACAAAAAACTATTACATGGAAGCGGATCTCCTGCCCAAGAAAGTATGGTGGATTAGGTCTCATCCCTATTAGAAGAATGTGGAAAACCCTATTGTTTTCTTGGTTCTCAAAATTAGTCGGCGGAGAAGCTTCCTGGAATAAAATAATACGGTCTTACATTGAGCAAGAGAACGTAATAAGCTGGGATAAAGTCAAAAGCGAAGGCCCCATGAAAATTATTAATTCTTTAAAGTCGCTACACCCTTTTTGGAATTCTGTTTCTGATCTTAGCTATGAAATATGTTCGAAAATCCTGCCAACTATGGAATGGCAAGAGCCAACAAAAAATAATCATAGATATAAATTTATAAGCGGCATGGCCATCAAGAACAAACTGGATTTTATTGGAGAAATTTTTAACATAGATATTAAAGAATCTTTTACCGAAGAGTTAGAGAGGAGGAGAATTAAAAAGAACATTATCATTAAAAACAGAAAGATAGGACCAAGGGATTCTCTGTTTAATTTCTTAAAAAGTCTAACAAACAAAGATATTCGCATAATACTAATAGACGAAAACACGAAACAACAGTACTTACGTCAATTACAACGAAAAAAAGAAAATTTTAATGAATCCGCAACCAATTTTAAGATTTTAAAAACATTGGAAAATAACCTTTTTGATTTTACACTATACTGGTTTAAATACAAAATTCTTACAAACACGCTGACAATTGGGAGTATTCATGGAAGAACTAGTGAGGACAGACTCTGTTTCTTTTGCTCAAGCTCCAGAGAAACTGTATTTCACTTTTTAGCCGAATGTGTTGTCACCAAAAGATACAGGGATGCAATTTCAGAATTTGTACAACAAAAGTATGATATTATTTTAAATAAAAATAACTTTGCTTTTATATATGTTGGTTCTTATCAAAATGAAATTAATTTTATGATTACAAAAACTTTTAGTATTCTTTATAAATTTAAGTGCTCTAAAATCCCCCTCCCACATAATATGTTAACATGTATAGAAAACATTATTAAAGAATGCCTTCTCAATGATTAATGTAATGATGTCCTTTGTTTTTATATTGTAATTTTATATACATACGTGTATACCTATATATACTTATAACTGTTTGAAGTAAAGAAATAAAGTTTTGTTGTACGTCGGTACAAAAAAAAAAAAAAAAAAAAAAAAAAAATAATGATATTTTTAAAGTAAAAGAGTTGTAGTTTTTGTTATTTTTTTGTAAGTCCGTTAAAATTCGCTGAAGACATTGTAAATGCCAAAGAAATGGAGGGGTAAAACGCACAGATCCCCCAAATACTACAAGGAATGTTGTCGGTACCAGGAATCATAATAGAGAAAACGTTGTATGTGCTGCCGTAAAAATTAAAATAGCCTTTATGTCTTCGTTTTTGATAATTTCATTATCAGTCATCCTTTTAGCCAATAACTACGAATGCTGAACAAAGTTATGCCCAGAGTTTGAATTTTTGATGGTTCCCATTGTGGATTAATGGACAGTCCGAACGAAAGTACTGCCGTGATTATTTTACTCCTTTCACATTTATTCTCCCTTACGAAGTAGAATATCGGACAATTGGACATGAATAACTGTTTTAAACATTTGTCCAGAGTCTTAAATAGGCGCGTTAAAAAAACAAGCATCTCGCCGAAATCTGGAGTTAATTTGATTAGCGACGTGTTATCGAAATTAGTAAAGGAATGTGAAATAGTAGGGTTATTACAGAAATGATGATGATTGAAAATAACATGTACATATGGATGACCCATATTTTTTTTGTGTGTTGTACAATTGACCGATTTAAGGAAGTAGTTAAAAGAGTAAGGATGTGTATTAGGGGGTATTATAGAAAACTAATATTAAGATATCAAAATTTATCCCCCCACGAAAGTTGCGTCATAGCAAACTAAATGATCGCATAAAAATGGATTTGTTTTGACCCCCCCCTTTACCCCCCCCCCAAATTGCCGTTCAAAGGTTTCGTTATGAAGCAAAACTTTTTTGTTATTACTATTATTACTATATTGTTTACAAAATTTAGCTATGATCATTTATGACTTTGTTACTTTTTGCAAATTTTTCGTCAAATATTTAGTGCAATAAATGAACATAATTGCTGACACATCAACCATTTTTTAAATAACAGCTCCTACTAGGGTTCTTTTATAGTTTCAAGAAGGAAAAAGAAAAAGAGGTTACTCATTTTGATGTTTTTAAGTTAATTTTAAATACGTTTGCTTTTCACATCTTAATTTTCATACAGTAAACATGGTTGAGAATATAAATCTATGACGGTGATTATATCCATAAACTTTTGCAGATAATAATAAAAAGACGAAAAATATTTTCTCATCTGATAAAGAGGAGCATCTTGTCATTGTTAAAGGTAACTGTGATTTTAAAATTAATTCTAATTTCTTAAAATAATTTTAGAACCCCCATGAATACATTGATCACGTATCACCGATTAGTGGCATAGCGGAAGATCCAGTGAAATAACTACTTTCAGTAGTCGAAGACATTAAAGACTTGACACTTTGGTCACTGTTGTGTGTTACGGATGCAACACCAATGTCAGAATATGGTAAGGAGTTATAAAAAGACTCGAGTTATGTCTTAAACGACCACTTCAGTGGATTATTTGTCTCTACACATGAATGAGTTGCCTTTTAGAGAAGTTTTTAATTTTTTTAGATGGCGCACAAAAAGGACCTCGGACCATATGAAGGTACCATAGGAAAATTAATTAATACAGACTATACCAAAAATTAATAAAAAGTTTTTACTTGTAGGAAAAGTAAAATACTTAAATCAAAGTTTACTGTATTCTTTAAGCTCAGATAAAAATATTTTTTACGAAATTACATTAGGAATACAAACAGGAATTTTTTTTAATTCAAGCTTTTGCTACAGGTCTCCAGGAGCATTACATGAGGCAAAATGTCTTACCAAAGCCAACAGAATTTAAGATCCTATATCTCACAAAAAGTCCATGTGAGTCTCACATAAACTTGTAAAATTTTATATTATATTTTTACGCTCCTATATGGCTTCAAACCAAGTTAAATCCTCTTTTTATTGAAGGCTCTAAGCATTATCATTTCGCCTAACTTTATTACAAGAGATTGATGAAAATTTAGCCCCTTCAATAGAAAAATACTCAAGAGAAACGCTTTTTTGCCCACCCTGAAAATATATTGCTAGAAGACCTAACTGATAAATAAATGGAAACAAGAATATTTGCCTTGGAAAAAGTTGTGTTTGCAAAAAAGAATATTAAAAAACAAAGAAATTTTCGACTACCCAAAACTATCAGCTGTATTCTATTTTTTTTTTAAATCTTATCGACTGGTCAAATATAAATTTGTCTGTTCCTCCATTGTGCCTGAGGAAGATCTTATAAAAGCAAAGAAAAAAATAAAAATTAATAAGTATCCTTGCCATTCACAATCAGTGGAAAGAGCTGTAAAACTAGTAACGGAGGCATCTGCAAAAGTTTATGGATATAATCACCGTCATAGATTTATATTCTCAACCATGTAG
>CP045903.1:11643516-11710875 GCA_013387185.1 Caligus rogercresseyi | reverse complement strand
TTTTTTTGTAAGTTGTTTATGTATTTGAGAAGGGAGGACGTGTGTCAACAGGCTCCTCCACTCTCTTTTTAATATAAGTAATATTTTTGATCGTGTGTGAGTGTCCTTTTATTAGTGAAGTTCTACATTTGTTTACCTTTTGTTAAAAAAGGTAAATCTAAGTGCTACAGCTCCCAATATATAACATTTCCACACATATCTCAAGTCATAAGGTGAAGAAGAGGGATCCTTGTCTATTTAAATATGAATAGACAAGAGGATGTTCCTGGTAAACCACCGGATCAAGTAGCTTCCAACGTACTCAGGGCGAAGGAAGACAAGAATGGAGGAGAAGTAAACCCGCAGGATCCGTGTTCACAACAAGAGAAGGCGGTTTCTCCTGTGAGTGATGAAGTATGGGAAGAAGAAACGGGCGGGCGCTCCAATGAACCTTCTGAACTTCCCGACCCGCGGTTGACCCGTAAAGGGGATGAGAAGAATAACAAGAAAGAGATGCGCGCAGAGGAGATAACAAAAAAACAGCCTAATCGTGAGAACGGAGAGGTAGGCCCTCTCGAGGAGGGTAAGGAAAGAGAAGAAGAGGACACGAACTCTCTGGACAGAGGGGATAAGCCGGTCGGGAAAGATGAAGCTGAAGAAGGAAAAAACAAGTCTTACCTTGAAGAAGAAGAGGGAGGCGCACTCAAAGTGGGTGGTGAGAAAGAAGAAGATAAGAACATGAAAATGTCTTATTCAAACAAGACAAAAAAAGGATTACACAAAAGTGAAAATAGGCAAATAGATCCCTTTTGGGATAAGATCTACATTGACTGGAAGAATAAAGACAGGACAGGCCTCAGGGGTTTTCTCCCGAAAGTCCGCCATTATAAAAAAATCTTTGAGTCTCTTGCTATTTGTGAAGATGAAATAAAAAGGATAAATGAATACAAGTCCGGAGCGGGATATATTGTCTTAACATTTAAAAAACCCATGAATGTGCTAACAAGATTTTCGAAAGTACAAGGACTATTGGAAGTCGAGGAAAACATATTTTTTAATATTCGAGGCTTAGAAAACTTCAAAAAAACACAAAACCCCATTAAAATTGTGATAAAAAATGGCTCTGAAATTGACATGGACGGATTGAAAGGAATACTCTCTGAATTCGGCGAAGTAATTGGAGACCAGGAAGAAATCGTTCATCAAATGGGACCGGAGAAAGAAGAAGAAATAGAATATGCCAAAAAATTAAATAAAATACTAACGGGAAACTTTGTTCAAAATTTCAAACCTAAAAGAAAAATACCGGTATTCGTCCCAGTCAGAGGGCGGAAAGTGGAATTGACATGTAGCTTCCAAATAACACAATGTTTTAAATGCCTAAAATTTGGGCATTTAAAACGCGAATGTAACGAGCAAAAAAGGATGACGTACACGGAATATGATAAATACTTCAGGAAAGAATTCGAACTACCGACGATAATAGAAGGAGTTCAACATCAAGTGACGACAGCCACATTTTCCAAAAGAGATGATAAAGAAAACTTACAGCCCTTAAATGGAATATCAACGAACCAATGCATCGAGCCTGTGGATGAAAAAGTGCCATCGGAGCAGACAATAATGAAGAAAAAGGAGTTAAGGGACGACTGGAAGCTAGTACTCAGAAAGAAGGAAAACGTCAAGAAAAAGACCGATACAACTACAAGGGGCAAATCCAAAAATCCAAATAAACGAACATTTGGCAGCCCACAGGAAGAAACAAAGAAAAAACCACGAGAAAGAAGCCCCTCAAGCCAGTCCAATGACGAAAGTGAGAATACACCTCAGCAAACTACAAACGGTTGTTTTTAGTGAGTACGGTTTTATTGTTATTATTTAAACTAAATTTTATTTATTTTAAGTTGTGTTGCCCCCTCCCAATTCTTTTAGTCAGAGCCTTTTGATTTGTTTTAGTTTTTTTATTGATTTATTTTAAAACATATTTTTTTGGTAAAATGAGCCAACTAAAAATAACATCAGCTAACGTAAATTCGATTGTTGACCAAAAGAAACGAAAACATGTAGTAGAATATTTTTTAAAGGACGGTCCATGTATCTTGTCTTTATGCGACACAAGGCTAACATTGGTGGATTTACGGTATCTAATTCCAAATGATTATGACGTATTCCAAACTCCAGCTATAAAGAAAATAGGCAACCATCCCTCAAGGGGTATCTTGGTAATAATCAAGAAAATCTACGATGCTAAACTGCGCGCAGTTGACGATAATGGAAATTATGCAGTTATTGACTTGACCTTTGGTAGCCAGCCCTTAAGAATAATTTCTGTCTATGGGCCAAATAACGATGACCCAGCCTTTTTTGAGACACTCGAGTCTAAATATATGGATTCTGATGAAGTGAATGATCTGAGATTTGTAGTGCTTGGAGACATGAACTTTGTTTTGGATCAAACGAGGGACACAAAAAACTACATTAACGAAAATAATAAAAAAGCAGCTTGCAAGTTCAAAGAGATTATGGAAAGAAGAGGATTAATTGATCCTGCCACAAGAATAAATGAACGACCTGATCATACATTTTTTGTTAAATGGAAGTCAAATATAGTTAAAAGCGCAAGACTTGACTATATATTTTTATCGGCACGGTTGGCTCCTTATATAGAAAAATATAAAAGTTTGTTACCAAATCGATCCGATCATAAACCAATAAAAATTTGCATAAACCTTCCAAAAAAACACGAAAAAAAATATTGGAAATTAAATGTCCGACTTTTGGAAGATATTGAGACGGATGAAAGAATTAAAGAAATAATTTCGGAAATAATTTTTAAACTCCGATTCAATGTTATAAAAACAGCGGCCCATGCCCTCAAACTACTACAGGACTGTTGTAGGAGGGAATATATTAAATTGGGGACCAAGAAGAGTCGAGAAGAGAAGCAGAAAATGGTCGAATTTGATTCTCTTACCAGAAAAAAACACTTTAATACCCATATAGACGAAGAAAGAGAAATATACAACGTTTCGTGTGAAGGAAGTCTTATCCGGACTAGCCTAAATAAAATCCCCAGAGAGCAAACTATTTTAAAAAATATAAGGGCGGCTGAGGGAAACTGGACATCAAAGAAGAGTATCAAGATATTAGTTAATGATGAAGGAAAAAAGTTTGACAAGCAAAGAGATATTTGTAACGAAATAACAAAATTTTACAACGAAATCTTCAAATGCCCTGGATGTAAAGAAACGAAGGAAAATGTCTGCGAAACATGTGAGTGTGAAACGGTTGATGGCCTCTGTAAGACGTCTGTTCAAATGCCATTCGGATCAAGCAGAGAAGACATTCCACAAGTATCACCGACCTTCATAGCAACAACAGAACAAGAAATTCTGAAGAAGAGATTAGGAACTATATACGTTTTTATAACAAAAAGAAAAAGGCACCTGGACCTGATGGATTTCCTATGGAATTTTTTAAGAAATATATTGATTTTTTAAGTCCGCTTTTGAAAGAAGTTTATAGTGAAGCAATATCTCAAGGCACTTTTGATAAGCATATAACATTTGGAATTTTGACACTCATTCCCAAGAGTGGAAAGGACCCGAGATACATCCAAAATTTGAGGCCTTTAACTATGCTCAATAGTTGCTATAAAATATACAGCGGCATACTTAGCAAAAGAATAAAGCATGTATTACCCAACATCATTCACCCATCCCAGAAAGGATTCGTGGGCGGAAGGTTTATGGAAAATGCCATTCGAGGTATAGTGGACTCGGTGGAAATCGGAAAAAGACAGGACAGAGGGCTGGGATTATTGTCCATCGATTTCAAAAAAGCCTATGATAGCGTCACGCGGGAATTTATAGTAAATAGTTTAAAAGCACGTGGTTTTGGAGGAAAGTTCACAAGAATGGTCTCTCTGTGCCTTTGGAATATTCAAACAAAATATTCAAAGTATGATGAAGGCTTCACAGTGAAGAGAGGATGTAGGCAGGGAGACCCTTTGTCGTCTAGTCTATTCATCCTAGCTATCGATAATCTAATTAGAGAAATTAACACGAACGAAATGGTAAAGGGTTTAAAAGTAGGACAATTTGAAAATAAAGTTGAAGCATTCGCAGACGATATATCTGTCATATACTCTGGAGACAGGGAGGTGGTGAAGAGATCAATCGACACCACACTCCAGATTCTCGAAAAATTCAAAAAGTGTTCTGGCCTAGCTGTGAACATGACGAAAACCAAAGTGATTACCAATCTAGAATATGACCAATCTGATGTACCTGTGCAGAATGTATCAGAAGTCAAAATATTGGGTACTACGATAGCCATAGAAAGAGAATGTTTACCTGATAACCTCAAAGAAATTGAAGAAAAAATTCGTAAAAATTCTTCCAGATATAACTTTCTATTGGGAAAAAACCTTCCCGCTAGAATACAAATTTGGAACTCTCTTGTCCTTCCCAAAGTAGTGCACCTGATGAGAGTGACTGCCTTCGATGAGAAAAGTGCGGACCAAATTGATAAAATTTGCGCAAATTTTCTCAAGGTGGCCGAACAAAAAACTATTACATGGAAGCGGATCTCCTGCCCAAGAAAGTATGGTGGATTAGGTCTCATCCCTATTAGAAGAATGTGGAAAACCCTATTGTTTTCTTGGTTCTCAAAATTAGTCGGCGGAGAAGCTTCCTGGAATAAAATAATACGGTCTTACATTGAGCAAGAGAACGTAATAAGCTGGGATAAAGTCAAAAGCGAAGGCCCCATGAAAATTATTAATTCTTTAAAGTCGCTACACCCTTTTTGGAATTCTGTTTCTGATCTTAGCTATGAAATATGTTCGAAAATCCTGCCAACTATGGAATGGCAAGAGCCAACAAAAAATAATCATAGATATAAATTTATAAGCGGCATGGCCATCAAGAACAAACTGGATTTTATTGGAGAAATTTTTAACATAGATATTAAAGAATCTTTTACCGAAGAGTTAGAGAGGAGGAGAATTAAAAAGAACATTATCATTAAAAACAGAAAGATAGGACCAAGGGATTCTCTGTTTAATTTCTTAAAAAGTCTAACAAACAAAGATATTCGCATAATACTAATAGACGAAAACACGAAACAACAGTACTTACGTCAATTACAACGAAAAAAAGAAAATTTTAATGAATCCGCAACCAATTTTAAGATTTTAAAAACATTGGAAAATAACCTTTTTGATTTTACACTATACTGGTTTAAATACAAAATTCTTACAAACACGCTGACAATTGGGAGTATTCATGGAAGAACTAGTGAGGACAGACTCTGTTTCTTTTGCTCAAGCTCCAGAGAAACTGTATTTCACTTTTTAGCCGAATGTGTTGTCACCAAAAGATACAGGGATGCAATTTCAGAATTTGTACAACAAAAGTATGATATTATTTTAAATAAAAATAACTTTGCTTTTATATATGTTGGTTCTTATCAAAATGAAATTAATTTTATGATTACAAAAACTTTTAGTATTCTTTATAAATTTAAGTGCTCTAAAATCCCCCTCCCACATAATATGTTAACATGTATAGAAAACATTATTAAAGAATGCCTTCTCAATGATTAATGTAATGATGTCCTTTGTTTTTATATTGTAATTTTATATACATACGTGTATACCTATATATACTTATAACTGTTTGAAGTGTAAAGAAATAAAGTTTTGTTGTACGTCGGTACAAAAAAAAAAAAAAAAAAAGTTAACAAAACATGATGATTTTTAAAGTAAAAGAGTTGTAGTTTTGTTATTTTTTTTTTGTAAGTCCGTAAAATTCGCTGAAGACATTGTAAATGCCAAAGGAATGGAGGGTAAAACGCACCAGATCCCCCACAATACTTACAAGGAATGTTGTCGGTACAGGAATCATAATAGAGAAAACGTTGTATTGTGCTGCCGTAAAAAATTAAATAGCCTTTATGTCTCGTTTTTGATAATTTCATATCAGTCAACTTTTAGCCAGATAACTACGAATGCTGAAACAAAGTTATGCCCAGAGTTTGAATTTTTGATGGTTCCCATTGTGGATTAATGGACAGTCCGAACGAAAGTACTGCCGGATTATTTTACTCCTTTCACATTTATTCTCCTACGAAAGTAGAATATCGGACAATTGGACATGAATAAACTGTTTTAAACATTTGTCCAGAGTCTAAATAGGCGCGTTAAAAAACAAGCATCTCGCCGAAATCTGGAGTTAATTTGATTGCGACGTGTTATCGAAATTAGTAAAGGAATTGTGAAATATTGGGGTATTACAGAAATGATGATGATTGAAAATAACATGTACATATGGATGACCCATATGTTTTTTTGTTGTTGTACAATTGACCGATTTAAGGAAGTAGTTAAAAGAGAATAAGGATGTGTATTAGGGGTATTATAGAAACTAATATTAAGATATCAAAATTTACCCCAACGAAGTTGCGTCATAGCAAACTAAATGATCGCATAAAAATGGATTTTGTGGTTGACCCCCCCTTTACCCCCCCCCCAAATTGCGTTCAAAGGTTTCGTTATGAAGCAAACTTTTTTGTTATTACTATTTACTATATAGTTTTACAAAATTTAGCTATGATCAATTTATGACTTTGTTACTTTTTGCAAATTTTGTCAAATATATTTAGTGCCAATAAATGAACATAAGTGCTGACACATCAACCATTTTTAAATAACAGCTCCTACTAGGGTTCTTTTATAGTTCAAGAAGGAAAAAGAAAAAGAGGTACTCATTTTGAGGTTTTTAAGTTAATTTTTACGTTTGCTTTTCACATCTTAATTTTCATAAAGTAATACATGGTTGAGAATATAAATCTATGACGGTGATTATATCCATAAACTTTTGCAGATAATAATAAAAAGACGAAAAATATTTTCATCTGATAAAGAGGAGGCATCTTGTCATTGTTAAAGGTAAACTGTGATTTAAAAATTAATTCTAATTTCTAAAAAAATAATTTTAGAACCCCACCATGAATACATTGATCACGTATCACCGATTAGTGGCATAGCGGAAGATCAGTGAAATAACTACTTTCAGTAGTCGAAGAACATTAAAGACTTGACACTTTGGTCACTGTTGTGTGTTACGGATGCAACACCAATGTCAGAATATGGTAAGGAGTTATAAAAAGACTCGAGTTATGTCTTAAACGACCACTTCAGTGGATTATTTGTCTTCTACACATGAATGAGTTGCCTTTTAGAGAAGTTTAATTTTTTTAGATGGCGCACAAAAAGGACCTCGGACCATATGGTCGAAGGTACCATAGGAAAATTAATTAATACAGACTATACAAAAATTAAATAAAAAGTTTTTACTTGTAGGAAAAGTAAAATACTTAAATCAAAGTTTACTGTATTCTTTAAGCTCAGATAAAAATATTTTTACGAAATTACATTAGGAATACAAACAGGAATTTTTTTGAATTCAAGCTTTTGCTACAGGTCTCAGGAGCATTACATGAGGCAAAATGTCTTACCAAAGCCAACAGAATTTTAAGATATATCTCACAAAAAGTCCATGTGAGTCTCACATAAAACTTGTAAAATTTATATTATATTTTTACGCTCCTATATGGCTTCAAACCAAGTTAAATCCTCTTTTTATTGAAGGCTCTAAGCATTATCAATTTGCCATAACTATTACAAGAGATTGATAAAAATTTAGTCCCTTCAATAGAAAAAATACTCAAGAGAAACGCTTTTTTGCCCACCCTGAAAATATATTGCTAGAAGACCTAACTGATAAATAAATGGAAACAAGATATTTGCCTTGGAAAAAGTTTGTTTGCAAAAAAGAATATTAAAAAACAAAGAAATTTTCGACTACCCAAAACTATCAGCTGTAATTCTATTTTTTTTTAAATCTTATCGACTGGTCAAATATAAATTTGTCTGTTCCTCCCATTGTGCCTGAGGAAGATCTTATAAAAGCAAAAGAAAAAAAATAAAAGTTAATAAGTATCCTTGCCATTCACAATCAGTGGAAAGAGCTGTAAAACTAGTAACGGAGGCATCTGCAAAAGTTTATGGATATAATCACCGTCATAGATTTATATTCTCAACCATGTATTACTGTATGAAAATTAAGATGTGAAAAGCAAACGTATTTAAAAATTAACTTTAAAGACATCAACATGAGTACCCTCTTTTTCTTTTTCCTTCTTGAAACTATAAAAGAACCCTAGTAGGAGCTGTTATTTAAAAAATGGTTGATGTGTCAGCACTTATGTTCATTTATTGGCACTAAATATTATTTGACAAAAATTTGCAAAAAGTAACAAAGTCATAAATTGATCATAGCTAAATTTTGTAAAACTAATATAATAATAATAACAAAAAAGTTTTGCTTCATAACGAAACCTTTGAACGCAATTTGGGGGGGGCTAAGGGGGGGGTCAAACCAAAATCCATTTTCTACTATTATTTAGTTTGCTATGACGCAACTTTCGCGGGGGATAAATTTTGATATCTTAATATTAGGTTTCTATAATACCCCTTAATGTGTATGGTTATTGTTTGACTCCAGCTATGTCTATATTAAATTATGAAGGACAATAATTGGTACGGAGATAATAAAAGGAAAAAGGGTATACTTGAACCGATAGTAAAGATAAACGACTTTTCTATCGCTTTTAATAGTAAATATAAATTAAGCTGTCTATAATATATATTCCATATTACCTCCGCCGAAGGAGGTATTGTTTCACTGGTGTTGGTGTGTTGGTTGGTGTTTGTTTGTCAGCAGGATAACTCAAAAAGTACGGAACGATTGGGATGAAACTTTGTGGCGTTATTGGAAATGCCAAAAGGAACAAGTGATTAAATTTTGGCATCTCTGAGTGCAGAATTAAGATGCAAAACGAGCTAAAATACTAATAAATATTTCAAGTTAGCTACTCTGCCAATAGATGTCGCTGTGCTGTAAAATTGGGTGCCGGGAGCGTCTTCCTCTCGGAATTTCCGTCGAGGGGAACCCTCCTCGTCCCTCTACGCCGCCCCAGTCGTGAAAAATCCGCCTCGGGAGGCTCATAAGGACCCCGTGACGGCGGAGGTTTGCACTCTCTGAGTGTATATATGCCTCTAGTTGTATTATAGTCTCATTGAAAGTATATAATGACATGATAACGTTCAGTAAAAAAGTTGTTTTCCTATTATAATATCAACTAATATCCATTGTAAGTGCATTTTTTCAGTGGCGCAAAATAATTAAGTTATTTACTTGTGGGATTTTTCATACATTATATTATGTTTTTATGTACTCTGTTGTACATACATATCATAAAATTGAACTGTTGAAAAAAAGCTGTCTATAATATATATTCTATAATTGTATTATAGTCACATTGAAAGTATCTAATGACGGTACATGATATCGTTCAGTAAACAGAATGCTTTCCTATTATAATATCAACTAATAATATTTTTTCTGTGACAAAAAGTTACCAAACTACAAAATAAAGTAGAAGCTGTTTACTTTGTTCTCAAAATTATCAAGGTATTTTCAGAGACTATCTTACAGGTCTACAACCATTCGGACCCATTTGCGCTGATGTTTTGATCTTCGCTAATGACACCAATTGCTGGACTTGCATCATGCTTTACAGGTCCCAAATAATAAGGTTATGGGATTTCATCAGCTTTCATGACATTATATTGATCATTCAACCAAGTTTCAATACGACATGACATAGAAAGGCCTATCCCTCAAGGCAATTCTTAGGAGGGTGCATATCTTAAAAATGAGATTCAAACTACTGTTTTAAACATTACTTAATTATTCAGTGGCTTGGATTTTGTACAAATCAGCTCAATTGGGCCCGGATTTTTTTTTGCTGTGTCCAGTGTAATCAAATAACCCTTGTAACAAATTGTTGTCCTTAAGTTAAAACTGTTATTTCCTATTTGCCTATGTCCAGAAAACATGAAAAAATACTTTTAATCATTTCAATTTTGCTTTTGTGTCCAAGATAAGGATATATGTGAAATTTACAATTTTCATCATTTCTAATGGTTCAGGCCCAGTTATCTTCGTGCAAAGTAAGAATAACCACAAATGCCAGTAGTATTTATTTTCTAGTATGTCAATGCATTTCAAATCTGTTTTTATAATTTCAAGGACAAACAAAGACCTTAATTTTGTTACATAGTGTAATCATTCTATCTGGCCTATGCCTGTTAAAATATTTATCATTCGGCTATAATTTATGCAGGAACCAATTAAAATGTGTTTAAGGCATTCGAAACTATCTTCAAAAAGGGGGAAGAAATATTGGTTTCGAACCGAAGATATTCACACCCATGTATATATTTTTTCAATAAATGTATTGCAAATATACCCCCTCCCAACGCATATTATTGGTCCAATATAAGCGATTCGGAACTACCTATTTCCTTGGTTCAAAAAGTTCAGGTTGGAACCGAAAGAAGTTTCGCTGGCCAACTGTGCAAAATATTATTATCATACATAGGGTATAAAGCATAGAGATAAAAATATATTGAGAGCTTAGTCCCTTCATCTGTATTTTTTGTCCAATATATAAACAAAGTATTTGATCTACGTCATCGTAAGTTGATCATAGAGATATATAATCTATCTCTATGACCAGCTTACGATGACGTAGTACAAATTACTTTGTTTATAGTGGATACACAGAATCAGCTGAACGATGTTTCTCTGCTTTGAAGGGAATCAGCTCTCTATATCTTTATATCTCTATGGTATAAAGTCAAACAACAGGGCTTTTCAAAGAATTTGTTTGGAATCACTAGTTGATTTAATCAACCTCATAATGAATTGACGAGGCTGATGGATTAAAGAGGATTATTTCCGTCTGGACTTATTCATCCAACAAAAGAAACATGCCAAAAACTGAAATGTTTACTTAATATTTTAATTAGTGAGAATAATATAAAATACCAAAATATACCTACTGTATTACTAAAAACTAGCAATGATAATTTATACATTATTATTTTTAATATCAAAAAAGCATTTCAAAATCTTCATTTTATATTTGATTAACTTTATGAATGAAGTCATTTACAATAAATATTTAACGACTTTATTAACTAATGAAATCATTATATTTACTAAAAATAGAATCTGCACACATACTAATAACTAAAATTTGAAGTTTCCTTACGATTCTAACATATTTTATAAATTAATAGAATATTTTGTATACTATTGTAAATATTTAATTGTACTTATATATTTGTAAAATCCTTTCAAAAATAGTATTTTGGTTTGTAACCTTTATAACAATTATATTCAAACATTATGCAATTATATTCTTAAATCGATAATTTAATTAATATAATTATAAAAGATTTAATCAAGAGCCATGATATCAATTCGAGAGTTTTTAATGAGCGGAAAACTTCATATGTTGATAAACAAACTAATACATTGACAAGAAGTCTTATGAACCCTGCCTGTATGAATTATAAAGTATTTTTTATACCTTTTCATAGTTTAACGAAATAAAATGTTTCTTCAAATATTTACTTGTTCCAATATAAATTGTTATGACAATTATTCCTCCAACTCTTTCAGATCTTTAAATTTTTGATCAACTCAGAGCCATTGTAGAGCTCTGGATCACATATAAAAGAGATATATACAATGATCAGTGGTTTCTGGGATAACTTTTTTTTCAACTTGCGATAACGATAAAACAATATCTTTTTTCTTATCTTGCAATAAACGATAAACGGTTAAAATTTTCAAAACCCAACTTGCGGTAAGCGATAAACGATATCGATAAAAATTTCCAAAAAAAGTGACGACATTTAAAAAAAAAAGAATCTCCAAAAATAAGTGGTGACGTTTTTTTTTTTAGAAAAGAATCTCCGAAAATCTCCTTTCATTTTTTTTTGTATTTTTACAAAAGTCGTCATCGATTTTTTTTTGTATTTTTACAAAAGTCGTCTTTGAATTTATCGTTTATCGTTCCACATTTTTTGGGACTAACGATAAGTGAATGAGCGGTAATTTTAGAAAACTTTGCGATAAACAATAACGTTCAAAGGTTTGACCTCAGCGATAATTATCGTTTATTGTTTATCGCTCATTTATTCAGCACGCGGCAACCACAGAAAATGATATATACCCCTTGATGACATATATATATATATATATATATATATATATATATATAGATATATATATATAATCATTAAAATTATCGAATACCCTTACCCTAACATGATATTATCATTCTGTCTAGATATTTTAATCATAATTTTGATTATATGGGGATGGGTTAATTTTTTTGGATTTTTATGGGGATGGGGTTAATTTTTTGGGGATTTTCGGAGGAAATCAATCCTAATTTAATATAATGTATTAAATCAACATAAGTGACATTGTGATAAATGCTCCAAAGAAGTAGCTCTATCTATGTTAATTTATAATACACTATATTTACCTTTGTATGCTAATAAAACACTGCCTAATTATTCACTGAACTAATAATACCCTTTTATTAAACTATTAAATGGAGTATATTGTAAGTCTGAAATCTTTAGAAATAATAAAAAGTACAAGTTAGGGCAGACAGTAGTCAATAACCAGACAATTAGGAATCCATAATCCCATTCAAGAATATATTTATCATGGTAGCCTCCAAGAGTTAAAGACATAAAAATCAGGTTAAGGGGAATGTATATAATTAATAGATTCATCCTCGATTGATGTTTGAAGTTCATTAGTAGCCTTTGAAGGAGGGCAATTCCATGTCAACTAGATAGACCCAAGGTATTTAGAATACCAGCTTGTTTATATCATGTTTCAGATATAGTTCTTATTATTATGGTTGGAGTATCAAAAATATTAGACGCAATAGTTTTTTGATGACGACGTAAAAGGAAAGGAAACATTAACATTATTACCTCCGCCGAAGGAGGTATTGTTTTCACTGGCGTTGGGTTTGTTGGTTTGGTTGGTTGTTTGTTTGTCAGCGGATAACTCAAAAAGTACGAACGGATTCGGATGAAACTTTTTCTAGAACTTGTAGCGCCCCTAAATGCTCCTGTTAGTCTCAGCTATCTGAAATTTGGACGATGTGTTAGCTTAATATTTAATAGTATATAGTATGTAATTATATATATATATATATATATATATATATTAGGGCTGTTCTTATTTTCAAATGTTTGAAATGTTAGCAATATGTGGATTTCCTGTTTCTTGGGATAAAGAAGACGACATACAAAGTTTGAACAAAATCGGTCTAAAATCGCTATACTTTAAGAGATATAAGCAAATACATTTTTGCACGTACTCTCCCAAAAAAATGGATCTTTTGATATGAGAATATACAATTACCCCTGGTAATGCTGTACTGTTAGCTGGATAGAAAGAGAAAGAAAAAAAGGAGGGAGAGAAGTGAAGCAAAATACTCTCTCTCTACTTTTTTATTTGGCTGCTATCCAGCAAGTGGCAATTGTTATATTCTCATATCAAAAGATCATTTTTTTGGAAGAGTACGTGCAAAAAGGTATTTGTTATATCTCTTAAAGTATAGCGATTTTTAGAACACCAAACATATCAAATGAAAGCTTGGTAACCAGCTTTAATATTTTGGTATACTAAATCATGTCAATTAATAATTAGGGAGTTATAAGAACATTAAAAAATCATATCTCATGTACAAAATGACGCATATAATGGATTATAAATGCGTCAGAGACAAAGAAAATTTTGAGAGGATACCTTGACGCATATCTAAGAAACACATTATTATTTATGTTTTCATAATCGATTTCTAATAGGTCAATACAGGCTCTGAATCATATGATGTAAACTCAGATTGCACTGAATTCTGAATTGATAGAATGCAACAAAGGTCATTTTTGGATTTATCATCTAAAGTTTTACTAAACTTAAAAGTACTATTTTACTCTGAAGCGAACAAGTCATCTTCTACAGGCGAGTGAAGTTAATTGATACAAAAAAAGCTATGAATAAGCTAACATAACACACTCCATTTCTTCTTTGTTTTTACTGAAAACTTTTTTATTAAAAAACATCAAAACTACGTCTGGTAGTAAATTAGATTCCTTTAAATTAATAATTATTACTGAAGTCTGTAATGTCCACAATTTTGAAGAAATTTGCGGAAACTATATTTTTACTAAATTTTAAACTTTGACCTCGTTGCGCGACCTCGTAATGTTGACCGATTTTGTTCAAACTTTGTATGTCGTGTCTTTTTATCCACAAGAAACAGAAAATCCACAATGCTACTAAATTCAAAATTGAAAAATATAGAACAACATTATATATAAATATATATATAGCCATATAGATATTTATATATATAGATATAATATATATATTATATATATATAATGTATGATAGACAATATATATATATATATAATCTAAAGATATAGATAGATACGTGCATATACAAACGTCGAATACAAAATCGACCTAAAATAAATACAAAGGTCGACTTACAAAACGTCGACCTTACAAAACGTCGACCTTACAAAACGTCGAACTTACAAACGTCGAACTTACAAAACGTCGAACATACAAAACGTCGAACTTACAAACATCGAACATACAAAACGTCGAAATTAATACCAATTGCACGACAGCCCTCCGCGGAAGGGTCCACGGGTCCCCGTCAGCCAAAAAAATGGAGCAATGGGATTTTCACTCCCCCCCCCCCCCCCCCCCCCTGTTTCCTCGGGTTCTGCCAAATACAGTAACGGGGTATTAAGATTTCAAACTCTCCGGCAAAGGGTTCTCGGGTCCCGCCATATAAAGTTATGAGAAATTGGGGTTTTTAACCCTCCACCGGAGTCGTCATATACTCAAACCCTAGCACTTTTTCTATACAATTTTAGTCTCCAAAAAAAAAAAAAATGTTATTGTATATATTTTTATTTTTACCTTTCTTATATAAACATGTACATATACTGAAATAAAATTACAAGCACAAATGATATTTTCATTATTTTCTTGGAGATATTAAGTTAAACGTTTTCATTAATTACATGCAATGCGATCAATATATTCTAAGGAGTTGACATTTTCGAAACTATCAAATATACGTTTAAGTCGTTTATTTAAATCATCATACTTTTTGGTCTTTCGGTCTAATTCTTGCCCAGTTTCAATTTGCCGAATAGACAATTCAGTAGCAGCTTGTTCGAGTCGAATCTTTTGAAGAAGTTTTTGCAACGTTGGGTGACATATTTGAAGACGCATATGGAAAGCATTGTGCCATCCCTCCACTGAATTATTGGTTCGAGGTAAATTCCTCTCCATCCGTTCAAAAACATTCCATAAATCGATGTCAAATGTAGGTCTCCGCCTCCTTCCCCTTTGTACAATTCCAAGCCATGTTGTCTCAAAGTATTGCAAGAAGTCGCTTAGAATTTCATCTGTTTCATCGTTGATCGAATTTATTAACTGATTGAATACATCGTGGACAGTGTCAGGTGGAAGGAAGGCTAGAGCTTGAATTTTTTAATTATGTGTTGATTGTTTTCATTTTTGTACCAATTTTGAAGTCCAAGGCCTTGAAGTTTTCGCCACAAACATTGACCAAAGTGAAAAAAACATCCATAAATTTTTGCCTCTGGAAACACATTTTTATTTCGTTTATTGCCGCTCTTTCGAAGTCGATAGTGATGGAGATAGGAACAATTTCTTTATTTTTAATAAAGTTAAAAATGATGGAATATGTTTCTTCATTTCTGTTATTTGTTATGCAATAGACTAACGGAAGTGTTTTGTTAATTCCTACAAGAGAGTGAATTGTGTATAATTGCTTTCCTGTCGGTGCCGAATCGAAAGTCCCATCGCAGAACCATCTCTTATACTTCCTTAAAGTGTTGAAATTAGTCTCAGTAGAATATATCATGATGTCTTCTTTCTCCAGCATCAAAATTTTTTCACCTTTTATGGTCTTATTGTAATCTTCAGCTCTTAGTATTGATGCCCGAGTTCGTCTCACAGTTTTGTTTTAAAGAGTCTTGCTTTGGTAATTTTGTACAAATATCTATATTGGATTTACTGATGCATTCGTTAATTATATTCGATGTTGAAGAAGAAGTGGAAGAAGACATTATTTTGATATCAGATATAATTTTCTTAGCTTCATTTTCTTTTTGATCCGGAGGATGGGAATGGTTTTGTGTAATGTTGATTTTTTCTTCGTAGACTATGGCTCTTCCTTTGCAAATTCCACGTTTGTCACATTTCCAGTAGGTCCGATCGCATTTTTCTTTCTCCAATAAATAAGCATATCCATCATGCAGAAGCTTTTTTGAGTCTTTTTGAGTTTTAATTATTTCCATTTTAAGGCACAAATGACACTGACACTAACGGTTACTAGCAACTAAAAAAACTATTTTCAAAAGAAGAAAAGAAAACGCAGTTTTAACTAATAATAATCTAACGTATTTAAAAAACGTAATAAACTGTATTAATAAACATACGCAAACATATACATATATATTTACTGTATGCAGAAACGCATTGGAATACTTTCTTTGTTCTTGTCCATTTTTAAGAACGTAATAAACTGTGTGTTTGAAAAACAAACGCAAATATATACATATATTTGTTGTATGCAAAAAAGCATTGGAATACTTTCTTTGTTCTTATCCATTTTTAAAAGCGTAATAAACTGTGTTTTAGTGAAACATACGCAAATATATATTTACTGTATGCAGAAACGCATTGGGATACTTTCTTTGTTCTTGTCCATTTTTAAGAACGTAATAAACTGTGTGTTTGAAAAAACAAACGCAAATATATACATATATTTGTTGTATGCAAAAAAGCATTGGAACTCTTTCTTTGTTCTTGTCCATTTTTTATTTAGAACTTCCTTTGTCATATGTTTGAGAACCATAGCAGTAATAACTCCGGTGTGGGGTTTGAAAATCCCATTGCTCCATTTTTGAGGCTGGC
This sequence comes from Caligus rogercresseyi, assembly GCA_013387185.1. Classification (NCBI taxonomy): domain Eukaryota; kingdom Metazoa; phylum Arthropoda; class Copepoda; order Siphonostomatoida; family Caligidae; genus Caligus; species Caligus rogercresseyi. The sequence continues at coordinate 11,693,914 of CP045903.1, read as the reverse complement.
AGGGACCCGTGGACCCTTCCGCGGAGGGCTTTCGTGCAATTGGTATTAATTTCGACGTTTTGTATGTTCGATGTTTTGTAAGTTCGACGTTTTGTATGTTCGACGTTGTATGTTCGACGTTTTGTACGTTCGACGTTTTGTAAGTTCGACGTTTTGTAGGTCGACGTTTTGTAGGTCGACTTTTTGTAATTCGACGTTTTGAACTACAACCTATACATATACCTATACAGTGTTGGTCGAATATTACTTTGAAAGTAGTTTGTAATATACTACTTTTTACTGAGTAGTAATATTTTTTAAAATATTAAAGATTACTTCTCAAAGTAATCACGCCCGGGATGGGGGGCCTGAGGGGCCAGGCCCACCCACGCAAAATTTCTAGGACTTTTTTTAGGAAATTCTTTTCTTAAAAAAAACGTCATCACTTTTTTTTGGAAATTCTTTTCTAAAAAAACGTCATCTCTACGTCATCACCTTTTTTGGAATTTTTTTTCTAAAAAAACGTCATCACTTTTTTTGACAATTCCATAAGTTTTCAAAATACACTATGTTATTTTTAAAATATTTCAACGTTGAACGCAAAAACATTGAACGGAACGCTATTTTTTTAACGCTGAACGAACGCTGAACACAAAAGCTGAACGCTCACCAGCCTGGCCAATTGTGCCCCCCATTACTACGGTAGGCCCCACCAAAGCCTGAGCCTGCCGCCGGGCCTGAAAGTAATATACTACTTTGATTAATATACTACTTTTTACTTTTGAGCATTCCGAAACAATAAGTAAGGGCAATTCAAACAGGATTTGTAAAAATCCTAACCAAACCTAGTTTGCATTTTTATAATAATCCTATATATGTTATTGTAATATTCTAAAGAGAGCACATGCTCAAACATGATAAAGTCGGTGAATTCAAAGACTAAATAAATGCCTTCTGACATCATGAGAGGCATAGGTTTAATTATCCAACACAAGCCCTCGGGCCCCGCAAGTCGATTGAGCCTTTTAGGGTTGAAACCCACCGCCAACCCTAATTAAGAATGAGAGGAACCCTAATTTACAACATATATACACCCAAGCCCTCGGTTCCCGCCTGCTGATTTAGGCTTTTATTTAGGGTTGAAACCACCGCCAACTCTGGCTAGGTATAAAAGGAGTCCTTACATTCAATATCATATACCCCAAGCCCTCGAGTCCCGCCTGCTGATTTAGGCTTTTATTTAGGATTGAAACCCACCGCCAACTCTGGTTCGGTATAAAAGGAGTCCTTACTTTCAATATCATACACCCCAAGCCCTCGGGCCCCACCTGTTTATATAGTTTTATATTTTATGGTTGAAACCCACCGCCAACTCTGGCTACGTATAAAGGAGTCGTTACTTTCAATCTCATACACCCCAAGCCCTCGGGTCCCGCCTGTTGATATAGGCTGTATTTAGGGTTTAAACCCCCCGCCAACTCTGGTTCGGTATAAAAGGAGTCCTTACTTTCAATATCATACACCCCAAATCCTCGGGTCCCGCCTGTCATTATGGGCTATTATTTAGGGTTGAAACCCACCGCCAACTCTGGCTAGGTATAAAAGGAGTCGTTACTTTCAATCTCATACACCCCAACCCTCGGATCCCGCCTCCTGATATAGGCTTTTATTTAGGGTTGAAACCCACCGCCAACTCTGGCTAGGTATAAAAGGAGTCCTTACTTTCAATCTCATACACCCCAAGCCCTCGGGTCCCGCCTGTTGATATAGGTTTTTATTTAGGGTTGAAACCTATCAGGCCCTCGGGACCCGAGGGCTTGGGGTGTATATATTGTAAATTAGGGTTCCTCTCATTCCTAATTAGGCTTGGCGGTGGGTTTCAATCCTAAGAGCCTCAATCGACATGTGGGGCCCGAGGACTTTGAGGAACTTATTTTCTTTATGATAAAATCCTCCATAAATAACAAGAAGGTGTTCTGTGTGTTTGGGTCTAATGGAATACCCTGTCTTAAATATCAATATTACTTGCTTTTTTAATTTGATCAATAATCAGGATTATGTCCATTGGGTGACGTCACATACATTCACAGCTCATTAATTTTCATCAAAAATGCCTGTCGAATATTTTTTCCCGAAAGTAATACGTAACTAGGATATTACATATTACTTGAAAGTAATATCTAATATGTTTGTTCTCTTTAATTATTGAGCAGTAATATAACTAAGTAATATATTACTCGCACGCGCGTTAGGGAACAACACTGTATATATATATACTATATCATAAAGATAGATTCTATCTCTATGATCAGCTTACGATGACGTAGTATAAGTTACTTTGTTTATATTGGACACACAGAAGACAGCTGAACGATGTTTCTCTGCTATTGAAGGGAATCGGCTCTCTATATCTTTATATCTATGGAAGTAACCTATATATAATAACACTCCACACAATATACTCAGTAAAAAAATGAAGGAAGAAACTCCCTAAGAAACAGTCGTCTTAATCCACATATATAACTTAACTAATAGGTCCTATGAAACCTCCAAAAACGTAAGGACCTCCCCTTGTTATCCCCTTGGCAGACAGTTTTAAGAATAATAGAAAAAGGGAGGATAAATGATAATAAGCATCCAATTATGTGGGGTTTCTGTATATACTTTAATATGAAACATAACATAGGAAGAATTATATTCCAAATAATCAAACGCGACCGAAATTTGGCCCTTTTTTTGTTAACTATTTAAATGATTGTAACATCGGTTTACTCCTATTCTCACTCTCTTTGATGTATTTACTATTGAAAATAAATAATATTCTTTTGGCTGTTTCATCTAGTGGGGCAGTCATTTTAATTAGCAATACGATCTCATGAAAAAGATCTTTTGGTAGAGGGAATTTGTCTATTCATTGGAATATCCAGTTAGTATATGGGTCGGTGGTCAAAGCCCACAATATTTTATTATTGAATTAATATTCTTTATAAAGTGTATTTGCTCTTTATGTGGACAAATAAAAAATAAACTCTCTTGTTCTCTAATCTACATACATTAAGATTGTGACAAAAAATAATTGAAGATAACCAAGGTTGTTTACCAGTTGCATACATCTTAATGGAAATTGCCTTCGTTCTGAAGGCAATTCAAAATGTTTGTTCTTCAGTAGTTTTACGAATACTCATGACAAGTATTCGTGACAATTCTATATTCTAAACACGGAGGGAGAATCTTCAAGTTCTTTAGCATATACTCCTATGATGATTGGTAGGAATGGAGATTTGGAGCTTAGCCATTCGTTTCAGCCCTAAACGCACCATTAGATCATGGAAATATGTTGAATATTTTAAACGAAATAGATTCGTACCATATAAATTTAAGCATTTCTTAAAACCGCCAAGATGATACCCCATCATTAGGAATGGAAATCTGGAGCTTAGCCTTGGGGCTTATAGATTCTATGACTGTTTTTGGCCGTGAAAAAGAGAGAGGGGTAAAGAGAGGGATAGAAGGAAAGAGAGAGAGAGAGAGGAGGAAAGAGAGGAAGAAAGAAAAAGTTTCCTTCTATCCCTCTCTTCACCCTTCTCTCTTTTTCACGGCCAAAAACAGTCATATAATACGTAAACCCCAAGGCTAAGCTCCAGATTTCCATTCCTAATGATGGGGTATCATCTTGGCGGTTATAAGAAATGCTTAAATTTATACGGTACGAATCTATTTCGTTTAAAATATTCATTGAATGCTACACGTTCCAGGAAAATCAAGTAAGTAACCTATCTGTTTCGATGCAATTGATATAATTATTTGTCTATACTACATAGATATGAATTTGATATCATGGCTGATTTTATAGAGTCAAATCTGTCTTTAGTGTCGCTCAAGGGAATCCCCCCCAAAAAACTTGTTGGTGGCCCAGGAAGGAAAAATAGGTTATTTTTACGGAAGATTCTGTTTCTCACTATATTAAAAAACATTTCAGAACGGAAAAGCTTCAGGACCCGATGATATCGGGGGTTTAGTATATACAAAGTGGGCGAACATGGACAAAGTTGTTCCATACTTGATGGAATTTGGGAAATTCATGGAAATTAACGGGACACTTCCAAAATTGACGATTACGTTATACTAATGTTGGAGGTCAAGTCGAAAAAAAAAATATGCAAGCGCATTGAGGTCATCTTAAACTTCTTTAGGAAATATCAAAAGAGGTCTGGGCTGGAAATCAAAGATAAAAACTTTAATTCTTCCTATGAGGATTTGGAATCCACATTACAAGTAAACAATAGAAGTTTTAGGAATTGCTTGAATTTCTCGAGGAGCGTCGGAGGTCAACTGGAAAAAATTGCAAAGCTACTTTATATCAGCCTCCAAGGAGTGAAGAAGTTTAGTCTACAAAAAAGGATTGACCTTTACAACAATCACATTGTTCCTACCGTCCTATATAAAGCAGCTTCTATCTATTGGCTTGCAATAAAAGCGATCACAGAAGGAAATGTCTGGCTAAATATGCTATTTCATAATAACTATTTGCCTTCTTTGAAGAGACCCAGGTCACATATCAATGGCAGTCGGTCTTTACTCGCCAGAATATTACCAAGAATATATCAAAAGTTTATAATAGATTTATCTGTTCACCCAGACCAGCAATGGCGAGTGTCTTCACTTCAAGTCCAGGATATTTTTACTGATGTTTGGGACAGACCTTACTATGTAACGAAAATTGAGGGACGAGTCTGCATTTTTGTAGATAATACTAAGGATCCTCTGGACTGTTACCCCTCTCTTTTTAGCCTCTTCAACGGTAGACATAGTTCGACAAAATTTAAAAAAGCCTTTTTATTTTACAAATCTTGCTGGACCAAGGAAACTGGAAATGAAAACATTATCCAAGGAAGTTATTTTATTCACGACCTCAAACGAGAGCCCATGTTTAACTGTGGAATATATTTGACCCATTAAAAAGAGGAGCTACGAATCATCTTCCTCCCATACCATGGCATTTGAAGATGTCTTTTGCAAAAAATACATTAAAGAAGCAAATGAAATGTGTGATACATATTTAAGAGAGTTGAAACTTCCTGTCTCTTGGAGGAGGGGAATATTTTCTTCTATCACTAAGATTAAGGACAAGAAAAGATTCACCGCTCAACACCAGATTTCGGCGAGATGCTTTTTTTCTTCTTCCTTTATCCGCTCAGAGAGGACACACACATATATATATATATATATATATATATATATATATATATATATATATATATATATATATATATATATATATACAATAAAATAAACATTTTAATTTATGATAAAACTCTTAATGAAGGCATCATCGGTTATAAAAAACTATTAAAAACAGACAACAAATTACATGTGAATGGTTATTTATAAAACTTCATAATTTTTTTGATTAACTTAAAATTGTGACTTGATGCTGATAGGTAAAACTTTAAAATGCTGGCGATGCTGGTCCAGGAGTCATTTAAAAGGGATGGTATTTTGAGTGCCAGGGTAGAATTACGTGCTGCAGCTGATTTTATTAATTTCCACAAATCGTCGTTCCTCACAACTCTGTTGCTTGTGATGCAGTTGGCAATCCACGCCTTCGAGTTGAGAGTGGCTAATCCAATCGACTTTGCCTTGGGTGACTGGGGCTCAGTTTTCTTCACCAATCCAAACAAAACAATTCATCTCACATATTTGTTTCCACTTTTATCGAGGCCTCTCTTATTAAGAACAATAAACTTTTTGAGGATAGATACATAAGGGCAATCCACAAAAGCATGTAATACGGTATTGTACAGTTTGTCACAGTTTATGCAATGGTTTGAGAAATATATACAATTACCAGATATCTGCAACTGCATTGTAAATTTCTTTCCATTATGGATTCCCGTCAAAGAATGTAATTTTATATTCCTCCATTTTTCAGGGAGAAACAATTTTTATATATGTACTAGCAATGGAATTAGCTTCCTCCTGTGAGCTTGGGGGTACCAGTTTAAGATACCACAGTCATGGTGGTTTGTGTTCATGGGCTGCTTTTAAGAGACAAATTTAAATCTCCTATCTATAAAATTATCTGAACATGTTATATTATGAATTGATAAAACATTATTGTTGATGGCTTCTTCTTTTAACGAATTTGGGCTATTACGATTTTTGGAAAATATCTTTTTTACGTAATTGTTACGAACTATATCTACGGTAGAGTCGCCTTGAAATTTTGAAACAAACCTCCAGACAACTCGTTATGCAGCAGCCCAAATTTTTGAAATTGCGTTTGTTGACGAATTTGTTAAGTCTGATCCAAACATTAGGCGCATATACAGTCCATTTTGAAATATCGTTGTCCTCCACTCCATGTCTGGATTCCTTGTGATGTCAATAAATGTTTTTATATTGACCTCAGGGAGTATGTGGGATAGAAGAGCTAAACCTCCACCAATTTGTTTAATTGGACGCTTAATAGCTAGTAGATATCGTTTGTGGAAAAGTTTTTAGGAACCAAACTTCCTCCTCTATTAATACTTTTTCTGCCAACCAAGGAGAAGCAGAAGCCTTATATTGAACGGTTGGGATGATGTGTGAATTATAAAGGTCTATTCTTTTTTGGATATTATAACCTCTCCAACAATTGATGAGTTTACTGATATGAGACATTTTGTTCCAATTACTTACATGAATGCCTTTAGGTCCCCAATCCACCCCAAGAATTGAAACCTTATATTTTATGGAACAGTTGCCGACAATTTTACCTTTAACAGGATTACGCCGACCAATAGGAAGAATGAATGTCTTTTACGGATTTAATTCCAAACCCGAATTTCTTTTGAATTCTTTGAATGCTTCAAGTAGAATTTCGACTCTTTTGATCAATTGGGATTCCGAGTTTGCTTCAACTGTAAGTGTGATGTCATCTGTATATAGGCCAATGAGATGCTTGCACCCAGGAAATTGAACTCCAAAACCATTATATTTTCGTGTTAATTTCTCAACTAGCTCTTCTATTGCTGCAATGAAGAGAAGAGGAGCCGACGGGCAACCTTGTCTGCAGCTCTTTTTTAGTTTTATAAGTTTGCTTTTTTGTTCGCCAATCGTGATTGTTGAGGATCCGTTCAGCAAAAGAGCTCGAACTGGATTAATAAACTGCTTCGAAAGGAGCTTTTTAATTCCTCTAAGAATCTGCAAATGCGATATAGAGTCAAAGGCTTTTTTAAAGTCAATTCCTATCACAGCTCCGTATTTCTTTCCATCGGTTAGAGACTAAATGGATGCCTCAATGTTTCGAAGTACGTCTGAGATTATTGTGCCTTTAAGAAATCCTTTCTGAATTCCAATCATTGATATAAGTCTCATTTCCCTTTTTTGGAATAAGGACAATCCTACCTTTTGTTAGGGCTCGTGGCAAGCTACATCTCGTCTCCATTGACTGTCCATATTGAAGTAAGAACTAAAAACATTTATGTGTTAGTAAAGTATAAACTTCTCCTACTACGCCGTCAAGTCCTGAAGCCTTGTTATCATTAAATTATTTTATATATATGCAGTTATGTTTTCTAAAGTGTTAATATATGCATTTGTGGATCTTTGTTTACTTGGACAATTTGGTCTGTTATCATTACCATGCTTTGAAATTTTTCATAAAATAAGTCTAAAATCTCTTTTGTTTTCGATAAAACTCGTCCATTATGTAAAATTTTGTTTTTAACACACCTTGTAAAGACTGTGGACAAGTGTATAAAACATTTAAGTCGTTCATAAATCCTGATTAAGTAAGCCGACGGGGTAAAGGGAGTAAAGGTGGGGAGTTTAACAGCAACGTGCTGAAATGCCGAATGAGTCGTTGAATCCTCCACTTTCACTTCATAATTCTTCTCGGGGTCAACAATGAAGTGTACATTCTGGGAGTAATAATACTGCAGTCTTGAACACAATGGAAAAATACACTTTCTCCACTATAATAAATGTTATGAATACTCAAACAATGGGACTTCGAGTTCCGCCGTTTACAAATGTGACATTGGAGTAACAAATTCCCAGCTAATGGGCCATCGGGTTCCCCCTGACCCAATTATGGTATTTTAGGGTTACGAATCCCCCGACAATGGATTCTCACATTCGGCTGGTTACGAACATCAATATTTCCATTTTTATTTAGTCTATTGTGAATCCAGTTATTATATAAGTCACAAAAATTATTGGTTTCCCAATTTCTTTGCCCTTCTCTATTGACCCTTTTTGGTATGCTTTCAGTCAAAAAGTAAGAATTAATGATTCTTTTAACTATGATAACTTTTTAACTTTTTAACGGAGTCTGTATAAAATTACATCAAAATATATCAGATTAAATGTTTCTCAGTCTAATGTCGATATTTGTTGCTTGCCAATAGCGGCTACTTGTTTGTGGATTTTAATAAAGCCTTTGATTCTATATCTCACAAGTACATTTTTTGAGAATTACTTCGACGAGGCTTCTCGATCCACTTTATTAATATGATCGGGACAATTTTAAGATATAATTCGGCCAGAGTGGCGTCGGCAGCTAATAGGTCCTCTTTCAAGATCACTCAGGGATGTAAACAGGGGGATCCCGTTTCTCCTACTCTTTTTCTTATAGCGATTGATGGTCTCCAAAGAATGATCGACGATAACATGCAAATTGGTCGGAAAGCATTAGTCCAGCTCTACGCAGATGACCTCACCTTGCTTTTCTGGGGAACATCCAAAGACCTGAAGTTGGCAATGAAAGGAACCTTCGATCTATTAAAACTATTCTCAGGTATCTCGGGCCTATCAGTAAATAAAAGCAAAACTGAAGTCCTCACATCCAAGGAGTCGGAGCTGAAAGAGATCTTCCCGTCCCTGAGCTATTCAGATAGAGAAACTCTTCTTGGGATTGTTGTTTCAAAAGAAGGATCGACTAAAGCAAATATACAAAACTCAAAAAACATATTATCTTCGGTATTGAAATCTTTATCGCTTTATGAAAATCTAAGTATAAACATCGTGGACAAAATAGCGATATGGAACAACATCATTGTTCCACGTATAGTACATTTACTTAAATATATTCCGTACTCTGATTCATTAAAAACAAAATTGAATACGCTCTGCATGGTTTCCTTTGGGAAAATATAAGAGCCTACATCTCAGGGATTTCGTCTCTCTGCACCAACCTCGTCATGGGGCATGGGCCTGAAACGAGTGGAGAGGGTTTGGAAGACCTTGAATTTGAGCTGGCTGAAGAGACTACATGGCAGTGGAGATGAATGGGCGCTCCTTCTTAAGAGAGATTTTGAATATACGACCGGTTGGCCATTTAAGGAAAGAATCTATATGGGTCCAAGTGAGCTCTTTGGAGCGTTATCCTGCTCTGGAAACCACTGGAAGATATGGCATGTTCCTGGAAGTCCATTATGAAAGTAGTTCTTCCTCTACTTGGCTCTTCCGAGCCCATAAACTTCAACCCGAGGCTAAAAACAAGGGAGGAATTATTTTCCTTGGGCCGATATTCTACGGTAGACCAAGGAGTACTAAAGAGATGGAGGGAACACTCCTAATGTAAACAATAATATTTATACCTATGTAGTCACACTTTACACAGTTTTATACTCCTAAAAGAGATGAAATTAAGTTTCTCAACGACGATTCCAAAAGCTCATAGACTCCACGGACTGATTAGTCACCGCACAAATCCTCAACTTCATCCTTAGGGGGTTGTAAGTAGACGTGGAGTCCTCTTCCTCTTTATTGGACTCCTCGAATGTCGTCGTTGAGAAACTTAATTTCATCTCTTTTAGTAGTATAAAACTGTGTAAAGTGTGACTACATAGGTATAAATATTATTGTTTACATTAGGAGTGTTCCCTCCATCTCTTTAGTACTCCTTGGGTAGACCAAGTCCTGAGAGATAAGGAGGGGTTGGCGAATCCTAAAACATTTTTACAATATAGAAGGGTACAAAAGTTAGCCCAAAGGCCATATACAAACACAACTGACCCTCCAACACCTTTCTTCATCGCCATCGGGTGTATTTCTCTTCAAAAAATTAATAGATCGTTAAATATAATCTCTTCGTATGAATCTCCAGAGCGGCTTGTCCGGCGACGTTTCGAGCGGTTGGGACTTTTTTCAAGCACAGCCGTTCTCTACGGATCCAGAAACCTCTTCAGGAACCCCTTTTTGAGCTCTGCCGATAAGTGGTTCCGCTACAGGCTGGCAACTTCCTCCCTATTTGTGAGCAAATCACAGGAGGATCCGAGGAAAAGAAGATGTGTATTCTGCAATAATGGAATAGAGACATCGAGTCATTTGTTCGCAGACTGTTTCAAAGTGGCTCACTGGTAGAGCTGACTCAGAGGCGAGTAAACAATGCGTTCGGTGTAAAGCTCTCTCGAGCAGATTGGCTCATCTTCTCCACTCCTGAACGTCCCAATCACTGGAAAATAGAGGAGCTAATATGTTGCATCCAGCGAATTATTTATGCAGCGAGAACTAGCTCTTCAAAACTCCCATGTGGTATTGAAGGTCTTTTAGACCGGAAGCTTTCCCTCCTGGAGGAGCTGAATAACGACGGAGGCAAAAGAGAACACTAAATATAAACCCAAGACATCTCTTAAAGTTGTATTTTTTTAAATAGTTAATATCTAGGAATGTTCTTGATTTACCCGAAATTTTGTTATGTTTTATGATCATTCTCCTTTTTTATATCTTATTACTAATTAAATGTGCAAAAAAATATTTTTTAAATACGTTTAGCCATGTTACATTTTTAACGTTTACCTCAGTTTTACTGCATATTTTTTATTTGTATGTATTTTAAAACTCTGGACTAATAAAAAAATAGCGGCTACTCAAAAACCCTCGACAGAAGAAAATTTTACCAAACAATGACCTGTCTCTAACAGCCACCTTTTTAAAATACTTTATTGAGTTAGAAATATTACATATAACAATATATAGATAAACATTATAGTAAAAAAATGAATCTCTAATCTAAAGTCACGCATATATTCACTATTGTATAACAGAACATATCTCAAACACCCTAATTTCCACAAATATGGTTAAAACTGTTAGGTATAGTAAATAAAAAATATTGAGTTAACAATACATGATGATATTTTTTAAAGTAAAAGAGTTGTAGTTTTGTTATTTTTTTTTGTAAGTCCGTAAAACTCGCTGAAGACATTGTAGATGCCCATTGAACTGGAGGGGTAAAAACGCACCAGATCCCCCACATACTTTCAAGGAATGTTGTCGGTATCAGGAAACCTAATTCAGAAAGCGTTGCATCGTGCTGCCGTAGAAATTATAATAGCCTTGATGTCTTCGTTTTTGATAATTTCATTATCAGTCATCCTTATAGCTGGACAAAGTTATGTTCAAAGCTCAAGTTTTTGATGGTGCCCTTTGTGGATTAATGGACAGTTTGAACAAAAGTACTGCCGTGAATACTTCCCTTCTCTTGCCTCCATCCACCGGAAGACATTATCTACAATAATGATTTTTTTAAGAATTGCAAGACATGTCATTTTAAAGCTCTAATTCTATGTTAATATATTTTAGTACGCATGACATTTTTTGAAATTGTATTTTATTGTTTAAAATGAGTGCTTTTAGTTCAACCCCTAAGATAAAATTATAAATTAAAATATTGACTTATGTGATTTTTCATACATTATCTTAGATTTTATTCTCTTGTACATATCATAAAATTGAGTTGTCGAATAAAAAAATACACCTGTGATTACTTTACCGTTAACTCCTTTCACGTTTATTTTTACAAGCTCCCTTACGAAGATGAATATCGGACAAGCTTCATGTCATGTCAAAACTAATGGTTATTTATATTTATAGGTTAAACGTGTGGAATTAAATGAATGTAATAATTGATGACCTCAATTTAAATGACACAGTTTTTGTCCTTTGTTCAATGCTTAATTTACAGTCTCTATTCAGGACAAATACATATTTTTTAGAATTAACAATTCAAAAGTTATTTTATCTATATTTTACAAATGATGTAAGGCAATTTTTGTTTCTTCTAGCAAGGTACTGCAAGATTTATTTCTGTATTAGTTAACACAATCTTAAGTGTTATAAGATATACATGTTGATAGGATTATAATATTAAAATAGATATTATTAAAGAATTTATTTTGATATATATTATACAAAATAGGACCCTTTTTGACAAACTATTCTTATAAATTGACTCATCAATAACCAATTACGTTATTCTCTTATCAACTTTACAATCGAATAATAAGGAAGGTTCTACTTTCGTACATCTCTTCCATATTTTAGGGACTCATGGTATATTTTTAGTCCGAATGGGAGGGGAAAAAATAAATAGAAAGAAGGAGAGGTAGAGAGATGAAAGAAGAGAGTGAGAGACATGCAAATGGATACTCCAAGGCTTCTTCCTTCCCTTTTCATTTGCCTTCCTAGATTGAAGCCATAGTTTTGACGAATTCGATCATTTGGAACTTGGTGACTTATTCCTATTTTTTGCCTATTTGGTTAAAAAGAATTGTAGTATCCGACAGGATATAAATAAGCATTATAGCATTAAAGTTAGTTCATCGAACCTAGGATCTTATCAATGAGGTAGACCAAATATGACTATTCTCTCTAGGGATTCGAACCTGCGCCCTCAGCATCGAGAGTTGAACACGCCTTAGTGTACACGGCTATCGCTATTCCTATTCTTTACGTCACCTTTCAACCCTTGAATCTTCAAATACATTTCAAAGTTTTTCACATTTGAATCCATGAGAGTGAAAGAAATTCCATTTGTTCTTTCAAAGAATCTACAAATAATTTCGATGGAGTCCCTTTTCACTTGGGATATTTGTTGCAGCCTTATTTTATATTTCCCGTGCATATTCGTACAAATACTCTGATTGATGCACTAGATGCCTCCATCATCCCCTGACTGCTCCCCCATTAACTATGGGATATTGGGCTTTTAGAGAGCAGGGCCTCTGACACCCCTCAGAGCAGTGACAACATTATATTTCTAAATTTTTTATACTTTTGAATAAAATCAATTTATATTCTTATATTCATTTTAAATATTTTTTCTTATATTTTGAGGGAATGTTTTTTTTGTTTATATTAAGAAACCCATATGTAACAACAGTTTTTTGCACAAGAGTTGTTGGTCGTACATATATGCACTCGGAACTTATCTATAATACTTAGTAAAAACGTTTCTTTTTTTGTTCTTTCTTTATTTACTTTCTTTACACAATAGTAAAAGAAATATAAAACAGATAAATGCATAATTATCTTATTATTTTTTCTTTTCTACAGAAAGATAAGACCCAAAAAAACATTCTGTTGACAGCAATTAAAATATTTAAAGTATTAACCATTTTTGACAGTTTCAAATCTAACTTTTCGAAATTATTCGCTATTTTGTATATTGAATGATGAATCGTTAATAATCTTTGATGTCTAGTTCTTTCGTCAGATGTTATCTTGGCTTCTTTATTTGTTGATGCGACAAGTCGTTCCACATTTTTTGTGAGTGACATGGTATGTTAGGTATATCCAAATATTCTCCCTCAATACACTTTAGAGATTTTTCACTCTTTGTAAATCAAAAGTTAAAGGAGGTTCTGTTAAGAAAATATTTGGAATAGTTGATATGTTAACTAGAGCCAAATAACTATTAGGATTGAAATTGAAGTAATCCGTTGGGCGAATAAATTGTCTAACTGATCAAGTCGCTCTTTTTCTCGGTCTTTCATGATTATATTGACTTCTGTCCTTCTGATGTTTTTATTCGAGTCAAATAAAGCTCCTAATAGTATTGAGTTCTGTGTGTGCAAATAATTAATTTATTACCTCCGCCGAAGGAGGTATTGTTTTCAATGGCGTTGGTTTGCTGGTTGGTTGGTTTGTTTGTCAGCAGGATAACTTAAAAAGTACTTAACGGATTCGAATTCAACTTTGTGGAGTTGTTGGAATGCCAAAAGAAACAAGTGATTAAATTTTGTCATCTCTGAGTGCAGAATTAAGATGCAAAATGAGCTAAATACTAATAAATATTTCAAGTTAGCCTACTCTGCCAATAGATGTCGCTGTGCTGTAAAATCGGGTGCCGGGAGCGTCTTCCTCTCAAAATTTCCGTCTAGGGGAACCCTCCCCCGTCCCTCTACGCCGCCCCAGTCGTAAAAAATCCGCCTCGGAAGGCTCATAAGGACCCCGTGACGGCGGAGGTTTGCACTCTGAGTGTAAATATGCCTCTAGTTTTGAATTAATTATCAACTGCATCCCGTTCCTCTTTTGTAAGATGCTGGTGTCCTTAGTGCAAAGCAAAGAAATAGTTTTGAGAGCCATATCTAATATGAGGATTCTTTTAATGTTTACGAATGTTGGTCCATATATATATTTAGTATAATCATCACTATTCTTGTTAGTTCTTTTGCTGGATTTATAGTTTGAATATAGACTCTCAGAATTGTGGAGGCTGTAGTTATCCATCTAGCATTGTGGATAGTCCCTGGATGTTTTCTTTAGAATGGTGGTTTGAATGAATATGACCTATTTTGAACGTTTGATCCCTAGTTAGAGTAAAAGTTTGCAATTAACTCCTTCCCTTCAAGGCAGGGACAGACTTCAATAAAAGTGGACTATATATATATATATATATATATATATATATATATATATATATATATATATATATATATTGATGGCCAATGAGTTCAGCGTGGACCAGTTGCAGTTTACAACGATTTGGGAATGAAGTCCTATGTCTGGGCTTCTAGAAACTTACTCATCTATCGCTTGAATCAAAGGCGCCTTGAAAGTGCGAGAAGGTGCTCAACTACTTCAAGAAGACCAGCGTTCGACTGAAGATTTTTTTTAGGAAAGGAGATCTTCACCATGGACGCCGTCTTCGGTATGATCGGTATATTGCCAAATCAATAGACCAAGTTGAATCCACCTACCGAACGAAGCACCTACAACAGATAATGATGCTGGGGGCCGTATCAAGTATTTTGTTTCTCTTTCAAATCCGGAGAGAAGTTGGAAGCTGCTGCCTACTACAAGGTCCTGAGGGTGACGGTGTTGCCTTGGCGTAACCTTACAGGAACTTTACATGGACACAAGATGTTGTTGCTACATTCCATACATCAGAGAAGATCCAGGATTTCTGCCGCACCCACATGTCTGAATTCTGGCCGGCCAACATTTGACCCAGCACAAGCCCTGACATGAACCCGTTGTACTATTATGTGTGAAGCGTCTTGGAAAAGACCATGAATAAGACGTCTCATCCCAATTTGAAGGCCATGCAGCAAGCCATTCGCGAGGCATGGAACGTCATGAGCAAGGAGTATGTACATCTGTAATAGCTACGCTAGTGTCATTCACCGTGTTGAGGCTATTATCGGCCATAATGGTGAATATGATGCATAAGGGGCCTTTCAGTGTCTTTTTTAAGTTTTTGTGACTCGTTACTCATTATTATATATCTATATCATTTTGTTCCCTCGTCCAGTTTACTGCATAATTTGGTTCATATATAGTTATATATAAGTAAAGTATTCTATCTCTTTTTGGTAAAACAGTCGTACCATAAAAGCATCCTTAAATTTTGCATCATTGGGCGTGTGCTGGGTTCATGGGCAGTATTGATAAAGGAAAGACGTCAATATACGCACATATATTAATATAAACATAAAGTATAAATGCATTCATATTTCTTAAAAAGAACTCCTTAGAACATAATCTCTCTCTCTCACACACACACTCACAACACAGTTTTCCCGCTTTTTATTCTCCCGCCTTCAAAGAGACTTACACGCAACCTCTCTCTCTCTCTCTCCTCCTCAATCTTCGTCTTCATGAGAATAAAGAATATTTACAGAGAAATTAGAAAGCACCACCTCTCTCCAAGAAGAAAAAAAAATCCCCCAAACTTTACTTCTCTGAGGATCCTTATATATCTACTCACCCTTCAGTTTAAAAAGTGAGGAGCCCTGATTAGGAAGGAGGGATACATCGGAAGATAATTACCAATTTTATATAAAGGAAAATAAGAAATCACTATGTAAGTGAAACGAAGTTAGTATTATTATTGTAACTTATGTATTTTGTTCGTATATTTATTTATTCACCTGTATGTTAAAATATATATATACGAGATTTAAAATAGAAACGATAAAAATGAGTAAAATTTTATGTGCATATAAAAATATAAAATCGAACATTATAGTTTGATTGTTAAAACCTATCACAACAAAGCTAAAAAACCTAATTAATTTAATCGATCTTTAATATTTAACATATCAGATAAAAGGAGAGATGCGTTTAAATACGGAAGGAGGGGGGGAGACTATTGATTATGCCTTAACACTTAATTTCTTTGTTTCAAAAAGAATACTATCATTAAAGTATTAAAATAAATATTTATATTATCTACAAATATTTTGTCGCTATTTGCTATGCTTCTGACCACTCCACTCCGTTTAAGTTGGTGATTTTAATCGTAAAAGCCAATTATCTTACAACTGCTAATACAAATATATCTTGGATATCTTCACTTTGACCGTCGACTTGTCGTCCGGTTACATATGTTTTGGACGATGAATTCCAAAGCTTTGGTCTTAGCTGCTCCTCTTCCTTTTATCCAAAGAGGATAATGTCAGCCTCTAGGTTTTTCTTACCCTTCAAGCCTTTCATATATAACGTTATAAATAGTCGAATTATTTTGAGTTTGTAACATTTTACAAACGCAAGTAAAGTATAGTTGAAAAACTTCCCGCAATCAATGCAAGAGGTCTCAGACGTTGATATTTGAATTTTTTTGACTTTATTTATTTAGAGTAGTTATATAAAACAATATATATAATTAAGCATTATATATTAAAATCAATACTCGAAACAAAAGTCCAACAAAATTCCTAACAATGTATCAAAACAATATATAAAAAAATGAACAAACAACAAAATTATATAAAACATACTTTCTAATCTTATGTAAATAAAAACTAATTTAAAATTTCAGAACAACAAAACATTTTGTATTAAAAAGACAATAAAGAATATTTACTTTTGTGTATTTTGTGTGTTGAAATTTCTTGTAATATTTGGAGGGAGAATACTTGATAATATTACCCGCATATTCCCACGATGAATCGTCCACATTTGGAATTTTGATGCCAAAAGCCGAATATCTTGCAGCTGTTGATATGAGAATTGCCCAAAATTCTTCCACCTGGACCGGTATTCCGATGGCCAGTTTTTCTGCAATTCTGCTTTTGCAATTTGAAATAGCCATTTCAAGGGCATGCGTTTTCAGAGAGGCTTTCAAAAAAATAGAAGTTACTCCAAACAAAATCAACGGTGTCACAAAGTTTTCACCCACGTTGGCAATGTTGCAGGTAATTATTTTCTTTAGGAAGCGAAGTCCCTGGCATTCAGCAAATGTATGAATAACGGAGTTAAATAATTTTCCGCAATCCTTGCATGGAGTACTGAAGTAAATACAGTCATTCAAAATTTGCAATTGTGCTGTTAATTTCTTGGGGTCCTTAATTTTTGTCATAGATGACATTATTATTTTTTCCCAGGAGCATGGAAGGTTTAACTTTGTAATAAATTTTAAATCATATTTCCACAGCCTCACTTTTGTAGTTGACTTCAAATGACATTTTCAAGTGCCAAGGCTTTGGTACTTGATGTTCTAAAGCAGATTTTTTAGAGGGTAATAAAATTTCTCACAATTAAAAATGGTGCCTTCCAAATCATGTAAGGATAAAATTTTGTTTTTAAGAGCGACAAGTTCCAATTCTTTAGGATGTAAAAGATTTTTAAAGTAAAATTTATTATTCCGATTTTGTTGAATCACGTCAATGGTCGAAGAGGCTTTAAATGAAGGAGTTCCTCTCCATAAAACTCTATGAGCTGACGCTATCCAGGTAGAAATTTCTTCTATATGTGAATTAATACAATGTGTGCCAAGCATAAGCCACGTGTAAATGGGATCTACAGAAAATGTAGCCCTCCATTCAATTCCAGGACGGCAAGAGATGTCTATAAAAACCTTGCAGTAGATTTTGGGTAAAATTATCCTGAGAAGAGATAGCCCTCCTCCTAAGAGAGATATAGGTCTTATTATTGAAGATATGTAAAATTTATGAAATAAATTGTTGAGCCAGAACTTTTCTTCAATTAAAACTTTTTCTGCACGCCAGGGAATCACGGTTGCTTTGTATAAAATTTTCAGTGTTATAATGTAGTTAAAAATATCGATCCTCTTCTGGAGATTGAACCTTCTTGACGATGAGATTGTAGTATCCACAAAGTATTTAAGTGAAGTTCAATTAGACAAAGATGATCCATGTCTGTCCCAAGAAATCTCGAGAACTGAGATAGAGTCCATGATCGAGCAGCCAGCAATTTTAATTGTTTTTCCAGGACTCCATTCCTCCAAATGTAAAATAGCTACTTTTTTGTTATTGATTTTTAATCCAAACTTCTTTTCATATTTTTTGAAATAGTCCAGAATCACTTCAATACGCTTAATCAGTTGTCTCTCAGACTTAGCTTCTAGCATTATGGTAATATCATCAGTGTACATATTCATTATGTGTCTCTTCCTCTCTAAAATCACTCCAAAGCCTTTGAATTTATTTAAAATTGAAATTGCCTTGTAGTACAAGCCTTTCATTGAGGGCGATTCTGCATGTGAATGTCATTATTTTTTTGGTCCATGAATCTGGTAACTTCAATTATTTGATAATTGCTTTGACCCTTACTAAAGGATTCACCTTCATAACTTGGGTCAAAGCTTAGTTTCAGATGCCATGACACCGGATTTGTGTGATGACATATGATTTTTTTAAATGGAAAAAGATCTTTCCAGTGTGAAAAAGTCTAGGTTCATTGGATGCCAATCAAAGTCAGTATGTTTTTCTCTCAGGGCAAAGTGTGTGGATCCTTGAGATTTCTAGAAAATAATGTTTTTCTTTGTTTTGGCGTATTATACTGATCGTATATACAGAATCCAAAGTTGGTTTTACCGTCCAGATAATTGAGTCTAATGTCGGAGCATATTATTCTATTAAGTCGTTTGATAAATCAGTTCCGTTCATCAACTTTTTTTTCAGATAATCCATATTACTCATAATGACTTTTTTGTAGATATTCGGAAATATCTGATGCAAGGACCCCCAACTAGATGCTTTTTTGTTCTTTCAAAGAATGTAGCCATAGTGGAACAGCGTTCTCAAAGTATTTCCTTATTCCATTTCTTCATTTTGGGGTTTATTTATGAGTCTAGTTAAATCTCAATTTAAAGTTTTCCTTAAAACTTGATCATTATTCTTTTGATTATCTTGAATTTTTAAAGGTTTTTGTTTAAATTATAAAGGGTGATACCAGGTAAAAAAGGGTTTTATAATTGTGTGTAAAAATATACATTATAATTTAAAATGTACTTGCTTCGGCAGTATATATAATAAAATTTAGGGTTGTGGATTAAACGAAAAAACGAATGCCGTTCGTCAACGCACTTTCAAAATCGAACGCCTGAACAGATAATAAATGAACTGACGAACGCTTTTTGTTGGCGTTCGTCCGTTCAATTTATATGATGTATATCAATTTATATACTTTTTTGAACGAAAAGTGGGGGCTATAATAGAAGTTCAATGAATGTTTTTTGTGTCACTCCAGAAAAAAAGTGAGGATGTACAATTAAACAGAAGTACAATTGCTGAGAGTCATTCTGGATAAAAGTGACAACTTTTTATTTTTACAAAGGATACAACACTACTGCTCTATGAAGGGCACTTTTCATTTTGGCACCAGGGTTGACATTCATGAAGATATCTTGAACAAGAACAACCTGCAAGTTACTGTGTGATATTTTTAAACAAACGATTACACAAGCGACAAATCAACTAGTCTGACTTATTGTATTTAATTCAAATTGGAAATAGATCAAATTAAATTAACTGATATTTTTTCAACGAACGGACGAACGCCTGAACGGAAGTTTTTTCAAATCGAATGGACGAACGCTCACAAAAATGGGAACAATACAGATAAGATTAGCTTGGCCCTGCGTATGGATGATGCGTAAAATATTTAAAAATCTGTAAATAATTGTATGAGAAAGCAATAATTTCATAAAAAAACATTCAAGTCAGATGTACATAGAAGACCCTAATAGTCAACCCTTTACTTACATCGGTCCAAATATATCTAAAATATCGAATCTCCTATTACACTAAGCGCTTTTAGAGAGACATAAGAGATAATTGTGTAATCGTTTGGAACAGAAAACCCATAGCATATTTCTTCAGGGGCATCTCCATTCTTAACACTAGATGGACGGTAGTCATACATACCACTACCTCGGTGGACGGAGCGGGTTATTTCAACCCGCTTAAAAAAGTCCTTTATTTTTAGCATACAGTTATTAGAGCTTGTATATGTTTTAGTTAATCCTTTTCAAGGATTTTAACCTGTATTTTAAATATATTTTGCATTGTTTGAATGTAATCATAATTTCAATCTGTTTAAAATTTAAGTAATATATTTGAAGTATTTTCGTTATTTGCATAAAAACAAGGTTTTCACTATAGTCCTCTTTTTTCTATATATTGAATATTAATATATCCTTTTACAGTAAACATTATGTCCCAATAACATGCTTACTTTTCATACGTGCCGAAAAATATGATATAATGCGTACTAACATTTCTTACATATTACTCTTGTGTGCGAAGTACATTTTTCCACAAACCGGACGCTAATATCTATGTTTTTATCTTGTTCCTAGATTTTCATGTGCAATTCATTTGACAATAGGAGGAATACTATCAGAATCAGATTCCTCCGAAACATTGGAACAGTCTTCAGCAAGTACTCTCAGTTTTAGTAGGAAATCTCGTCTTGAAATGTTAGAACCGGTTACATCTTTTTACAACACAAACGCATTTATTGAAGCCAAATCAAGAGCATTATAATAAACCTGCAGCGGTCAACGACGAGAAGATACGTTGATGCTTTATAATCTCGCCATTTGGTCAACAACATCAATTCCATACTTTGTTTGGTTATAATATTCTACTGATTCAGGAAACTTCTGCGGACCAGTAGAGATTGACACATCAGTGAGGAGTAAGACATTTTTGCTGGGTTTGGCTTGGTAAACAGTGAGGATCAAATTCATATTCTTCAGGACTGTTGTTTCATGAAGAGACGCCTTCAAAAATTGATCACGGGAGGAATTTCTCTTCTAATTCGGGTCGATTCTATTCGGTTCAATGTCGTTGCTAAAAAGAAGTTGTTGAATTTCGTCGACAGTGAAACGTTCTCTTCATGAAATGTTAGCAGGTTGTTAGCACAGAGGCTCTGAGATGAAGCAAAAGCTTCTATACTCCATTTACATGAACAAAAGTAACACTTTTCCACATGTTAATTCGTTTGGAGTTGCTGATGTTCAACAAAATATATACACGCCCGTTACAACTATGTTACCCGTACATAAAACTATCTCAGTAATATTTTAGGTTTATTTAGATTTTTATATGATTGGGTTCAAATGGCCCGCTCGTCTTTCTAGGCAAATAAATTAGTGAATAAATAGATTGAGTTTTTAAATTTTAAACACATATAGTTATTATATATACATTAAAAGTCGAAAATTTGAGACATGTTAATATGATAATGTTAAAAAGTCACCTTCCTGAAAAAAATTGCGGGTTAAAATAACCCGTTCGTCCATCCACCTAGTGCTAAAGAAGTCATCTCAACAGTAAAGGAAGGGATCCCACCAGACACGAGCTTCCCCTACAGCTTTACAAAATGTGATGTTTCATTTATAATCATCATCAAAAGCTTTAGCAAAGTTACTGACCATAATTGCTCGCCTCTGATCCGATGGAAGTAATATTTCACGAGGCATCACTCTTCTGCCTCTAAATGTTATATTTTTTATATAACTATGTTTGCTTATGTTTTTATTATCTTAACACCCCATCACACTTACTGGTTTTGATTTTCATTATAAATCACCACAATGTAGGTTTTTACGTCATATATTTTTTGTACCTTTTAGAGCCATGATCTTAATCTTTATCTTATCATCTGGTTTTGTATGTGTTTGTTTACGCTTGTAGTATTGTAAAAGAAATACATACATTGTTAAAAATAAAGACCTTGTTGAGAATATATATATATATATATATATATATATATATATATGTATATATATATATATATATATATATATATATATATATATATATATATATATATATATATATATATATATATATATATATATGTAGTAAAAAAGTGTGATCAGTTATGCTTAGATATTGCAACCAAAATTTAAAAGCCAAAAAACTTGATTTAGAGGTCCAACAAATCATCTTATTATTTAGTTTCAGAAAATGTCTATTACAATGGAAAACTTTCCTTTCGTTATGTCCAGTCCTAAGATGACTTTCTTTTTTTTGCGTTATTTAATGTTAACATTCAAAAAATTTAACTGTTGAAAGTTATGGGGATAGCGATACTGACAAAGTTGTTTCATCGACTGCGAACAAACTCATGCGCAAAGAAAGGTGCCACAGATTTTTATATTCGGACAAAGTGTTTGTAACTGTCTACAAGAATGAAGCTTACACCAACACAACAAGCTGTTTTCAACTGCAGCCTGATTGAAAAATCAGAAGGCCGTTTGGAAAATGTTTACATACCCTATGTAACGACTGATGGATCACGCCTTCATGTGTTTAAAACCATCTGTAAAGAGCAGCACGAGTAATGAATCCCTACAATGGAACATCTAGTTGACCCCTACACTCAACAATATATGCCCTTTAGAAGGCCGTCAGACATTGTTGCTATGAGATATGTAGCAGATAAATCTACTCGATGTACTAGCATACATGAAACGGACTGACAATCAAGTTGATGATTTATCGCCCGCCTGGCATGTAATCTACCTCAGGCAAAGAAAAAAATATTATCCTACATGTTTTCTAACATATATACATATATGGTTCAATTCTACTTTCGTACACCTCTTTCATATTTTAGGGACTCATGGTATATTTTATTATTTTTTGAAGGGAATGGGAAAGGAAAAAAAAGAAAATGAAGGAGAGAGAGTTAGAGACATTGAATAAGAGAGAGAGAGAGACACAGAGAATGAGTCACACAGATATAGACACACAGATAGAGGAAGGAATAGAGATATAGATATAATTAACTTACTCCCATCCTGAAGAGTCTCGGGATCGAAAAAGAGTTACTTTACGCATGGAAACAGAGTCTTTGGGCACCTGGATCGTGAAAAGAGGAGGTTCCTCATGACTTATTTCTACTCATTCGTCTTCAAATATCTACCGTCCCTCCATCCCCCTCTTCCAGGTCTCGGATGACTACGGAGACTCCACTCATGAACCCTCTTCCTACAGGTCCCTTGGACTCGTCAATCTAGAAGAAGAAGTCTCTCAGGCATTGCCCTTCCTCAACAAGCAAATGAAGGAGTCCTCCTCACCCTTTGAGTCTCATCTGTAAAGGCTCACAATTTGGAAATCAATGTCCTGGATATAATAGTCTACGGATCAACCGTATATATATATATATATATATTTAATTCGTCAGCTTTATTTACTTCTACATCCACCGAGATGGAAACGTGCCTCATTCATAAATATATATCCAAAATGCGATCGACAAAATGGACGACATAAAGTTCAGCCTAGTAAAGGCTACCCTTTAATAAGTAATATTAATCTATGCACATTACTAATATAAATGCTTTAAAAACCTTTTTTTTGTATATACACATTTTAGACACATAATATATTTTTGATTTAATAATATTATTTCTATATATATACCCCTAAGGAGGACAAGTAGCTGTGTTCAATTATGCATAAAACGACTTTATTGGTTTGATGTTAACTTTGCTTAAATGTGCAAAGATGCAACCAGGAATATGAATCAATATACGTATCCATTCAATTTTCGGAGGGAGAGGGGGGGATAATTAATTAAAAGAATTCTCTACGACTCCTTGGGGCCAGAGCCATCCTCTCAACTCATGTTTTAACATGATTTTTTCCAATATATAAAGCCCAAGACTATGCAAATGGAAGATAGTAAATCTATTGCTCTCGCAAACTCATTTATAAACATTTTTTTTTCATTTGATGACACGTTGTTCTTTATTTGTCTACGTCAAAGTGTTGATAATCCATATATCTTTTGTTTGTTGATATTTATTACTATCATCCACGATAGACATACACACGAAAACGCACATATAACACTAAAGTAGAGAACACAACCACACTACGGGGTATCTGTGTTACAATAATAATAATGATAATAATACCTACCTATGTACATATACTTATTCCTACTTAAATACTAAAATTATTTACAATAATATTTTTCATTATTTTACATTGCATAAATTTGATTATTCTAATGTTTTCGTCCTCCTCTTGAGAAACTTCATGCCTCTCATAGGACAGAGCGGGACATCTGTTTATGAGGTGATCTGCAGTCTTCGGTTCTTCCGTGCAGAGATCGCAAATTGGACTGATGTTCTTCCATTTACTCAAGTGCGAGAGAAAAGGTCCATGGCCAGTGACTGCTTGAACAAGCAGTTTCATATTCTCTCGTCGAAATTTGATCGTATTTTGTTGAGGAGTTTTCAACATTAGACGAGTGTGCTTTATATTTACGCTGTTTTTGTGACGGCTGCTCCACCTTTGATAAAACAAACCATCTACTGCCTTCTTTACGTAGCTCGGCGGTACTCCGGTGCATATTTGATTTTGACTCTCACAGCCACTTTTTGCAAGATAATCGGCAAATTCATTTCCAGTTATGTCACTGTGACCTTTACACCATTCAAGGTATATGTTTTTCTCCTTTTTTGCTCTTATCAAAGTTTCTTTACATTATTAGACTATGCAGCTCTTCGTGAGTGGATTGAGGAGAGCCGCAATTGCCGATTGAGAGTCGGATCGTACAACAATATTCCTAGTAGGTTTTTCCAGTTTCAGAAGGTCTTCCACAGATCTTGAAATGGCGAGGATCTCAGCCTGAAATACTGATGCCTCGATTTTTAATGACGCCAGTGAATGATGTAGAGTCATGTCACCCCTAGTGATAGCCCATCCTGCGCCCGTATTTCCGTCTTGGTCTTTAGAACCGTCAGTATAGATGATTGTATCCGGACATTCTATACGATTATTATTGATCCAGACTAAGTCACCTTTTATGTAATCACTAGGCCCATTTATATTTGCTTCACAAAGCAGTTTATCACTAGAAAAGCGGTGTCCACGCCGTCGTGGGAGGTTGCCAATGCCATCCCAAGAATCTTGTGTAAAATGCTTTGTTCTCCATCTGGACTTTGTTGCCTGTGCTTGTACATATAGGTCGAGTGGAATAATACCTAAAGCTGACTCCATGCCTGCGGTAGGTGTTGATCTTAGTGTTTGAGTGATTGATAAAAGTGCTTTCCTTTGTACACTGGTTAGTATTTTGATTCCACTTTTTTTTGGATGCAATAGTATGGCCCCATACAAAACAACCATAACATATGATTGGTCTAATCATTGATTCGTAGAGCCAGATAACTTTATCAGACGTCAGCCCCCACTTTTGACCTATGATTGCTTTTGCCATGTTCCATAAGCGAGAGCACTTGGCAGCTTTTTCCTTCAGGTGTTCTGTCCAGGTGAGTCGTTGATCAAATACCAAACCTAAGTATTTCAAGCGTGTTGAATACTCAATCTCCTGTCCATCCATTTGTAACCGTGGAAAATATTTTGACCTCAGTTTATACGCCTTTGAGAATACTATAGCACTAGATTTTGTTGGATTAAAGGTCAAGCCATTTGATCTTCCCCAGTCCAGTACAATATTTATTGCATCTTGCATTTTACTGACTTTTTTATCCATATATCGAGAGATACAAAATATTTTTTTTCCTTCTAAAGTAGTAGTAGCAGATGCTTTATTCAAACAATATTAATAGATGACATGGTAGGAGTCCGTTTAAAGGATTCGCTAATGACGTCATGGATGTAGGAAGAAGAGATAATTAGTAATTGATAAGATGGCATTCATCTCTCTGAATTGTAGATGTTCATCCTTCGCGAATAAAGTAATAATAATTTGTAACAAAATGCCGACTTCTTTTTTAAATTATCCCTCTCTTATTCTTTCAAACAATTACGTTTCAACAAAAAAAAAGAACTCTATCACTATGTACTACTATCTCTTTCAGTCTACGACGACGCCACACAAATTTCTGCCCATAATCAAATATATGTACACAAGAAAAAACAGCTATTTCAAATGGAATTTTCTCAATCTGTCCAGTCAAGAATGAAGAACATTCCTTATATATGGCTTTTTTATATTCTATAGTGTCTACTTTGATCCGCATGCAAGTAGGGCAATCCGAATTATGTGAAAAATACGACATTATGCTTACAAAAATGTCTCAGAAAAAAATATTTATGTTCTTTTTAGGCATTTTTATGAGTATAGAATAGTTCAAATGTAATGTAATGCTGAAAACATGACTATCAACAAACATTTCATTACTTGATGTGTAATCAAGTCTCGTTGTGGACAGGGTGCTTCAACTTGTTCAGGAGCTTCAGGGCCTTGTTAAACCGGTTCTCCTGGGCCTTCTCGGTCAAAATCTGGCCTTTGCGGTGCTTGTAGAAGTGGTAACGGAGGTCCTCGTTGATACACACCCTAACTGTGGTGTTCCCGACCCCCAACTCCTCCGCCAGCTTGGTGCAGGACTTGCTGGGGTCCTCCTGCACCTTCTTCTGGAGCTTCTCCACGAATTCCGGGGTCCTAAGGAAGTCAGAACGTATTTTCCCCTTTTTTCTCTCCAACACCTTCTCGTTGTCGTTATTGGACTCCTCCAGCTCCGATCTGATGGACTTGACAGTGTTCCTAGCCAAGCACGCCGTCTTCATAATCTCCATATTCTTGCAACCGGCGCGGTTCATCATCACTGCAATTATGCGTTTCCAGGATTCGCGCGTGTAACATTGTCAGACGCTATTGTTATCGTTACCAGCTGTGCTCAACTACTGAGGCTAAAGGTAGAAAGCCCAGCTGGCCCGATCGTAGCCCCATAGCGGCCGCTTCGTGCAATAAACCAAAGTGTCAAATTTAGCGCGGGGACCCTGTATATATATATATAAATTCTCATAAGATGGAAAAAGCATATAATATAATATACTAAGATACTAAATATATTATGCAATTACCTTTGGAATTCTTTTATTTACATTCTACATAATCAGGAGGAAATGATAAAAATATTTACTTAATAGGACAATTTTTAGATGAAATTTCCACTATAGAAATGAAAGGTCTTTCTTGCCTTTAAACAAACGTAATTGCGCTCTTTTGTATTTCCTCTAAACAAAAAAATTGAAAATTTATTGATGGCACAAGCAATTATTTTTGCATATTGTCAATTTAACACCAAACTTTGTTCAATGCTCTGGTATTGTATAATTTTTATTCAGAGTTATTTTAGGTTCTTCTCTAACAAATTTAAATATACTCAAACATGTGTCACCTGGCTATAGCGGGTGCTCGTTAAATGCAACCTCCAAAATTTTCTTCTAGAAGAAAAAAAGAGTCTCTAAACGGTCTTTTTTAGGGATTCGCTATATACAGGTTTGACTGCATATGCATAGAGTTTACAAATAAAATAAATGATTAAAAGTAGTATGATTTAGTTTTAATATGTATAATATTTATAACAAGAATAAGAGAGATCGAGTATTTCTTGCAATAGTAATTTTCTGCACTCTGAGCACCAGACACTGAAAAGGTTGACAATTGCGTTGAAATTGAATAATGGAGTTTTTCTTCTTGATACACTCTGGGTGCTTCCCCATGGTCTCGTTTACGGCGTTCCCTGTTGAAGACACACACGTATTTACACATGTACCTTATGTAATTGATTTCTTGCTTTTCTTTCATACTAGAATGGCATGTAGTATGTATATAAAATGTGCTGCTCCCATGGAGGCCACAAGTGAAAGGGAGGAGAAACAAAAAAAATAATTAACCATAATTATTTATTTGACATGGCATGTATAAATACATTGATTCCTGCCAAGTTCCGAGTTTATTTAAAGGGGGTGTATAAATGAGAGGTTTGACCGATTGTAGATGTAAAGGGCCGATATTTTACTGATAGATTTTACAGAAAAAACCAATAGCTCATTAATTAATCCATACCTCATATATATATTTAAATATATATACCTATATATATGTGTGTATATATATATATATATATATATATATTTTATTTAGTTAGTTAAGAATTTATTGCTGTCTTACCATAGTACATACATACAAATATTACAATTATACAATGATAAAAGCCAATACATACATATATATATATATATATCAGAGCTGGGATTCTACCTCCGGTTCGATATTTGGTATATACCGAATATCGATCGATATCGGTATTCGGTAGATTTTATTATATATATCTACAGTATCGATCGATATTTGATACAAGAGATTAGAAAGAGAGATAAATTTATCTATTTACACTTTCAGGTACTCTAGTATTCAATACAGAGCAAAAGCTTATATTGAATGTCTATTTATGTGTCTGCTCTACTGTGTAGGTCAATGTGGGGTAAATCAACTTGCTCCGGCCCAAATAAATGCTCCAAAACACACTTGGACTTTTGTGGTGATCCGGCCTGTTTCGGTGATATCACAACTAGGAAGAAGTGTCGGAAGTGGCATGGTCATTTTCGAAATATGATGAAAAAATAAAAATGCCCCAGACAGGGAAACATCCAGGGGGGGAGGCCCCGAACTCCTCCCCCTCCTCACACCAACTCCGGGAGAGGTTGCCCCTCTCAGAATGTTTGGTCCCCTTACATGGGGATCATGCAACGAAACAAGCAACAGCAACGGCTACCCCGACCCGAGCCCATTTACGCCCAACAATTCTACAAACCGATTCGGCAGGCATCTCCCTTGCCGACCGGATGGATGGATTCACCCATGGAGTCCATGCCGGGCCCAGCCACTTTGCCTTCAGGCGCAACTGCTACGTTCCCTACGGAGCCAATAATACACTCCCGCGTTCCCGCGAGACAAAACGTTTCCCTTCTCCTAGGACGAATCGCCAGGGAAATATCAGACCTTACTGCAAGTTTCCAAGTCTGAAGATTTGTACCTGGAACGTCGCACGGCTCAGCGGCACTAAAGAGCTCATCCTCGCCTACTTACTCGACAGGAAAGATATCGATATAGCTGTAATAACGGAAACTGAGCTAGCCTCGTCGAATGGTACCTTTATTACAAACTGATTTGTCACGTTCGAGCCACTTGGAACGGAGTATAAAAGGATCCTCACTCTCGTGAAAACCGATCTTGCAATGCGTTATAACGCCAAGTTACGATCTGACCTCATGTCCTCGCACGTGCAAACAGTTTGGATCGAGTTGTCCCTCCCTAACCATAGCATCTTGTCGGCGGCGTCTACAGGGAATGGACCTCTTCCAAGATCAAGTCATTTCTCAATGAGAAAGACCGTCTCGACGTCATCATCAACCAAGCAAGATCCGCGACAAAAATGTCTAAACGAGTTCTCATTCTTGGCGACTTCAATCTTGACACAATGAGATACAACGACAGGAGCTATTCAAGAAAGAACCTCTTGCAGATCCTCGGCGACGGCATGAAGACGCAAGCCTCGACTATGCAACAACTGAGGCCACCTGGAAGTCTTACGGCAAGTTCAACGGCGAGCACCGCATCTCCTGCCTCGACCATGTCTACTTCGCAGGGTTGGACTGTAACGTCGAAGTTCTCAAGGACACGACCACTGATCATCGCCCTGTTCTCGCAAAGATCTTGGTGCCGAGTGGGAAGACTGGTACCAGGTCAATTGAACGAAGGAACTTCAAAGCAATTCAGCTTCAAGAACTGGAGGATGCCCTTCAAAAATGGCCGTGGACGACTATCTACAGCATCGAAGATGTTGACACAGTGCACCAGTTCCTCCTCGATGGCATTACGGAGGCCCTCAACGAGGTAGCTCCCATTAAGACCATCAAAGTGAAGACAGGAAGGAGCTTATACCTGGCGTCAGACACCCTCGAACTCATGAGAAAGAGAGACAGAGCCTCTGGGAGCGAATACCGTCGGATCCGCAACCAAGTCTCATCCTTGGTTAAACGGGACCAGATTTGCACGAATATGGGCGAGCTTCGAAAGAGTCCCAATGATCCTAAGGTACTATGGCGCCTTGCAAACGAGGCCATTGGCAAATCAAGCGTCTCCCTCCCGGCTTCGCTCGAGGTGAATGGAATCTCTACGATGGACAATGCAGAGACTGCGACTGCCGTAAATAAGTTTTATATAGATAAAGTTATTAAACTGCGGCACGGCCTCCCCTCGTTGAAACCCCCACCGTCATCGTGGCCCAAGTCATCTGCACCATTCTCCTTCTCCTTTGCAAGCGCTGGTAAGATTGCTAAGCCATGAGGGCCACCGAAGCCTTGGGCGTCGACGGGATCCCCGTCTCCGTCCTCAAGAAAGGCATTGAGGTGCTTGCCGGACCAATATCGCACCTTGTAAACCGATCTTTGGCGTCCGGAACAGTTCCCACGGCTCTCAAATTGTCGAACGTATTACCCATTTATAAGGGCAAGGGCAAGTCTGCTGCTGATCCTGCATCATACAGACCCGTCTGCATCCTGCCGGCACTCTCCAAGATACTAGAGACCGTCGTAAAGACCGACTTCGAGATCCATCTGGCCAAGACGGAGGCTCTTCCGAACACCCAGTTCGGATTCAGGAGGGGCCGCTCGACCACAACTGCGTTGGCCACTGCCCATGCAAAGTGGTTGAAAGCCGAGCAGAGAGGGAAGGTTGTAGGGGTCCTCGGCTTTGACCTCTCTGCTGCTTTCGACACAGTTGACCAGCTACAGTTGTTGCCGAAGCTGAAGAAGCTTGGGATCGAGGGCATGCAACTGGAGTGGTTCAAGTCATACCTCTCTGGCGGATCACAGCGTGTGGTGTGGAATGGCGCCGAGTCCGACTTCCTGAACGTTAAGTATGGTGTGAGGCAAGGTTCCATCCTAGGTCCGATCCTCTACCTTGTCCTGGTTGCGGACGTCACCTCCTGCGTTGGCATTGGAGACGAGGAAAATAGCAGTTACGCGGACGATTTCTTCCTATGGGCTGTCGGTGATTCCCTTGAGGAGTTGGGCTCTTGTTAGAGACGAAGGCGGATGCCTTCTCTAAATATGCAGGGGGGAATGGTCTCGTCCTTAACGCCGCCAAGACCCAATTCATGATTGGGGGCAAAGCCAAGAAGAAAGACACTTCAGCCTTCACCATCAGGGTTGGAGGCGTCGAGTTGCACCCATCCGATGAGATTGAGTTCCTTGGGGTCAAGTTCGACTCAGACTTCACCACCGCACCCCACAATGCCTACGTGGTAAAGGCAGCAAAACAACGGGCAGCACTCATCTCAAGGTTGGCCGTTCATATTCCGAGAGGAAAATACCTTCGGCAACTGGCCAGGGGGCTTATGGTTGGTAAGCTCTCGTATGCAGCCGCGGTCGTGACGACACCTAGGTTTGATAAGAATAAGGAGCCGGATGCCGCACACAGGGCCGTCCAGGTCGCCATCAATGACGTGGCAAGGAGCATCGCCGGTTGCAGGAGACGGGACCACATTCGGATCGAGGATCTCCTTAGGATTGCAAAAATTCCCTCCCTCAACGAGATAACCGTCATGGCTGTGGCAGTAGAGACCTGGAAGTGCTTCCACTCCAACGATGGGGGATGTGGTGCCAGAAACCCCATTGGCGATCTCGTCTTCCCAACCCCAAAGAGACCGACGAGGTCTACGACTTCGGTGGCGTGTCCATTAAGGGGCGGCACAGACACATTTGCGTCCCACGCAGTGTCTGTGTGGAACAATTTTGAGTCCCTGAGGTCGGCCAGGACACTAGCTGCGGCAAGGGACGTAGCCAGGACCATTGGCCGCAGTACCCCAATTTAGGGGGATTTATTTATTTATTTTAGTATTTTTAATTTTATACGTGTTTTTAATGTTTATATATATGTGTATGTGTTTATACACAGGAATGATTTGTTTTTGTATTTTTTATTTTATTTTATATTTTATATTATTATAACTAAGACGGATCAGCAAATAGCTGATTATTTAAATCAAATAAAGGATTACACACACTATAAGTTATAGTTGTTTATTTATTTTCGAAGTTCAAGTTCTTCACACAAGGGAGCGCTTGGACAAAGCGACAGTTGAACGATGTTTCTCTGCTATTGAAAGAATAAGCTCTCTTTATCTTTATGTCTCTATGTGAATACTACAGAAGTCATACTATCAAATATACCGAATAGGTTATATGAGAAAATGGCTTTCTTCAAAAGCTCGAGTTTATATGGAAAACTAGATTCCATCGAGTCTCTAATAGTAGTTTCTATCGAATGTCGTATAATCGGTTTGATATTTGAAATCTACCGTCGGTAGTATCGAATACCGATTTACATTCGGTGGTCGCAACTCTGATATATATATATATATATATTAGCCTGTCCCGTTTTCAGGTCAATCGCTCCGATTTTTTGCTCCAAGCACTTTTCTGCTGCGTAGTGATGAAAAAATGAGATTGAGAAAGTTTCAGCCTTCAAAGGCCATTTTTGTGACTGCACAAGCCACTCAAAGTTTCAAAAAGGCCGTTTTTGGGGTCAAAAATGGCAATTTTCCAGTGGCTTGTGCTGTCTGAGTTTTAGTGATATCGAGTTAATTTCTTTTCCTAAGGGTTGCTTGAAGTCTCATCTTTCAATAAATTTTTGGAACAATCAAGCAAATAAATATTTCTATTGTTTTTGGCCCGTTCAGTAGGCCTCTTTGGCCCAAAATAGGCATTTTTTGTTTTTTGCTAATATTTGCACTAAAAGTTATCTTAGCAATTTTGTTATTTTATGGCAAAATAATTGCCTTGTCATAATGCATGTTTTGTGCAATTTTCATACGGATCAAGAGTATATAGACGTTTTGATAGAAAATATTGTGTTTATTGTTATGAAATATTGTTCATTTGCAGAAATAAAATCGCTATTTATACTTTACAATATTATTTATTTCCTCATGGAATAAGTTTTTTATTTATAATTTTACTAACTTTATATTGGTTTTTAAGATAAGTAAAATAACCTAGCATGTAGCGCGTAAAATATTATGACTCATTTTATTTACTACCAAAATAATAAAAAGTTGGTTATGCAACTAATAAATAAGATCATTATATGTAGATATAATGTGAATAGTTTAATTCAGTCTCACAAAAATATTGAAATATTGAATGCAAAAGATCAATCGAGAAATTTTTCCAGAAGATACACTTCCAAATGTTTTTATAAGTAGCATAACAAAATACAGAGATTTTTATTGTACATGGATGAAAAAGAACATACAGAAACAAGCAAACAAAAATATTTTGAAATATTAAAAGCTTTGAAAAAAATACTGATTGAAATAAAATGCAAAGATTACACTATGTAACAAAATTAAGGTCTTGGTTTGCCCCTGGGCTGAAATTTCTAAATTGAGTCCCATTTTTTTACGTAGATTCCAAAAATGCCACTCAAAATATCGTCCGAAAAAAGGTTTGGACTTTATGGCCTTTTTTTTGAAAATCAAGATTTTCATCATTTCTAATGGTTCAGGCCCAGTTATCTTCGTGCAAAGTAAGAATAACACCAAATGTCAGTAGTATTTATTTTTCTACTATATCTCTGCATTTCAAATCAGTTTTTATAATTTATATATCTTTCGTACAATTCGAAATAATCGGCTTTATATTTCAAAAAGTTGACCATATTTTAGTGTTCTATTTAAGCGGCTATATATTTTTTTGTTTCGCGTCTATTGACTATAATCAATATGTAATATATTTTTGGTATATGTCCATACATTTAAGAACAGTTTTTATAATTTCGATATCTGGCATGAAAGTAAAGAAAAGATCAATTTAGTAGGACGAAGCAAACAAAGACCTTAATTTTGTTACGTAGTGTAGTTCGTCCTACTAAATTGATCTTTTCTTTACTTTCATGCCGATAATAAATTATTAAGGAATAAAAAAATCTTTAAAATATCAAATATGACTTTCAAATAAGTCACAGTATATGAATAGATCTCTAGGGGGACCATCCACACAAAAGGGTAGTGCGCTGAGTGGTGTGGAAAACGTATTAACATTTTACGTAGTTATTTTACTCATCTTAAAACCAATATAAAGTTAGTAAAATTATAATAAAAAAACTTATTCCATGAGGAAATAAATAATATTGTAAAGTATAAATAGCGATTTTATTTCTGCAAATGAACAATATTTCATAACAATAAACACAATATTTTCTATCAAACGTCTATATTCTCTTGATCATTATGAAAATTGCACAAAACGTGCATTATGACACGGCAATTATTTTGCCATAAAATAACCAATTGCTAAGATATCTTTTAGGGCAAATATTAGCAAAAAACAAAAAATGCCTATTTTGGGCCAAAAGTGGCCTACTGAATGGGCCAAAAAAAATATAAATATTTATTTGCTTGATTGCTCCAAAATTTTTATTGAAAGATGAGACTTCAAGCACCCTTTGGAAAAGAAATTAACTCGATATCACTAAAACTCAGACAGCACAAGCCACTGGAAAATTGCCATTTTTGACCCCAAAATGGCCTTTTTGAAACTTTGAGTGGCTTGTGCAGTCACAAAAATGGCCTTTGAAGGCTGAAACTTTCTCAATCTCATTTTTTCATCACTACGCAGCAGAAAAGTGCTTGGAGCAAAAAATCGGAGCGATTGACCTGAAAACGGGACAGGCTAATATATATATATATATATATATATATATATATATATATATATATATATATATATATATATATATATATATATATATATATATATATATATATATATATATATATATATATATATGTTCTTACCAATTTTAAAACTTTGAACAACTAGTTATCTCTTTGATAAAAAAGGTCTACAAACACATAACTTTGCTTTTCATTTTTTACAGAGTTCCTGATTCCGCCCTGCCTGTGCAATACAAAATGATTTTTTGCGTAAAGGAATGAAGAACTCTAGCCTGGCTTTCCCCTGTTGCACAACATGAATGTTATTTATAAGGTCATTCAAGAGAGGTTTAAGCATGTGGACAATGATAACCGAGCCCTGCCCTCAAGCCCATCACAGACGGTTCTAGGTGCACTCACGCCCAGGACAACCTCAAGGGAACCCATTTTCCAGAAAATAGAAATGACCACCACATCATCAAGAGGGATTAACGTTAAAGCTCCAAAGGTGAGAGACAAAGAGAAAAAATGTTTTCAAAAATAGGCGGGAAAATGAATCGTTTCTTTTTAAAATGTAATGTGTCTTTATGTTATTTTGTCTAATTGTTTATTTAGATAATTGCCCAAAAATATTAATTAGATAATACATCAAAAAAAGTTTTTTTTTTGATATCATATTTAAGGACTGAGAGATTCTTGATTTTTCTCTTCCCTAGGAGGATGAGTCTCCGAACCTGTCCCGGCGACCGGGATTCATTAGTGGGAGGACAATAATTATTCCAATTATATTTATAACATAATTTAATATTTATAATAAATAATAGTGGGTTAAGACACTTTTTGTCTTTGATAGGACACCCCCCCCCCCCCATGACGCTGGGCCTGCTCCGGGCATATATAGGAAGGGCATATGAAAAATGGCTTTCGTAAAAAACTCTAGTTTATATGGAAAAACCATATTCCATCGAGTCTCTAATACAATGTGTCCAAACCTTCGCTAAATTATTTAGCTGAGAACGAGTTTTGCAAGGTTTGCAAGATCGTCCTGAAGCGTGCGTCATTCTGTCTTCAGGCCGGAGGGGGCCATTTCCAGCAACCTTTGTTAGGCTTTAGAATGTATGCCTCGTATGATAATGGACAATAAATGTTTAAACATCACAAAATAAATTATTTTTGCTTTAAAGTGATGTATCTTTAAAGGAGTTTTACGTATTTTAAGTACTTCTATTTAGCATTTAAAAATAACGTTTCGAATGGACACACACACACACTATATATATATATATATATACACATCCGATAAAGTATTTTGTACATTGCTTTGATCACAGCACACCTGCAATCAATAAGTTATAATAATTTTTAAGAGAGTATCGTCAAGTGTAAATAAAACATTCAGATATTTTTTTTCGTATGAATGCTCATTCCAAAGTTTCAATTATGGTTTTTGATTGGTGTATATTGAAACTGCACTTCAAAAGGCTTATATAAGGGTTCAAATACATTTGTGATATATTTTCTTAAAATGAAGCATGGGCATATTTTTTTTACAAAATAAAAAAACCAAATTTGCTATTCTATGAAATATCCTCTACATTTTTACCTCCACCGAAGGAGGTATTGTTTTCACTGGTGTTGGTTTGGTTGTTTGTTTGTCAGCAGGATAACTCAAAAAGTGCGAAACGGATTCGGATGAAACTTTGTGGAGTTGTTGGAAATGCCAAAAGGAACAAGTGATTAAATTTGGCATCTCTGAGTGCTTCTTTAAGATGTAAAATGAGCTAAATACTTATAAATACTTCAAGTTAGCCTACTCTGTCATTAGATGTCGCTGTGCTGTGCTCTCCTCTTTGATGACGTTAGTTTCTTTTTCTTTCCATGTACTTCTAGAGTGTAAATAAAGGGACAGTGCATAGAGAGTGGAAATGACAAAAATACCAAGTGATTCATTTGGTGGGGATCGGCGGAGGTTTGTACTCTCTGAGTGCTTTTAGTTTAATATTGCAGCTTTTCGATAAAGTCGTTGGAAGATGCTCTTGGAACAATTAATCTTCCAATAAAATAAATTTAGCTACAGTAGTTGGTATCCTAAGCTTTTTTATTTGTTGCATAAGTAAATAGTATGAAGTAAAATAAATTCATTCGTTTTCCGGTGACGTCATTGAGTAGTTACACTGCAAGGATTACATGTTTGTTTTTGTATTGCTCAGACCTTATTATAGAGACCTTGGTAAAGAGGGGCTCACAAAATGTTGTGTTCGTTGGATGACAGTAAGAGCATGTCAGATAAAACCGGTTGATATATTAACTTACTTACATTATTACTTACTCATCATCTACGGCTAAATAAATTACTAGGGGCCAATAGTGCATTTTCTGAAGTTTTTTATCATTATTGAAAGGGTTAATATATAAATATAAAATCTTTTGTATAGTTTAATGTTGGCGTTCATTTTATCAATTGTTAATAAGAGGTAAAATTTCGAGGAATAATTTTAGTGTGCTCATTGCTTATGAAATAAGAATAGCTAGAAATAGTTTTCCCCCTCTTCTTCTTTTGTCCTCAATCCCAATTTTTAAAAAATACATCAATTATTCTAAAGTGTGAAACTAAAACACAAAAAATATCTAAATACATTTCAGTTAAAATAAAAACATGACTGAAATTTGTAATTAAAATAACTTTTTAAAGAAAAATCGTGCAATTTAAAAACACTTAACTTATTTTCTATTTAAACTAATATGGCCGTGTCTTCTAATGGCCGATTTTATGAGCCTGAAGTATTGAAGTGAATTGGAGGTCATTAACCATATTAGTTCTTTAGCTCATGTCTATAAGGATGCAGTGGAATAAGGGATTTAATTAACAGAGCGGAATAACGAGCTACTCTCCCAATAATTATAGCTTTGAGGTCTTCCATAGGTTTTTGCTTACATTATTTTGACATGGAAATATTTGGATATCAATGCTTTTGTTAAAATATTTTATATATTTTTTATAATTTTAATGAAAGGTTTTTTTTCTCTTCTTTATCTCTCTCTCTCTCTCCCTCTCTCTCTCTTATATATATATATATATATATATATATATATATATATATATATATATATATCGGTGATTCATATTTTACGTATTTCGGGTTTGAAAGTTGTGAAAGTTTGAACAAAATCGAATAATGCGATGCGTCTCCTTAACGGACCCAAAAGTTATGTAGTAAACTTATGTAGTAATTTGTTTCCGCCTTTCTATCGCCTCCAGTGTCCTTATTATAAATGCTATTTTCAAACAATTTAGTGCAAAATGTAGGTATGAGTGCAAGGATTTCAAATTAGCTATATTATAATACGATGTATGAAAGTTTTGAAATGGTCGTTTTTATGGAATATATCCCAACAATGATATTTCAAAACATTAATATCTCGTTCAATTTTTGATATCCATAAAAATCCAGTACTAATTTGGAATCCTTGCAATCATAACTTTATTGTGTACCAAATTGTTTGAAAGTAGCATTTATATTTAGGATATTAAAGGCAATCAAAAGGCGGAAAAAAATACTACATAAGTTTTCTACATAACTGTTTGTTACATTGAGGAGACACTTCCCATTATTCGATTGCGTTCAAACTTTCACGAGGATCTCTATGCACTAAGGTAAAATTCTAGGGAGAGCCCAATTCTCAAATCCAAAATACATAAAAGAAGAATAATCCTATATATAAATATATATTTATGAGAATAGAAAATAGAAAAGAATACGTATGTAATAAGCCAAAGTAGTCACTTAAAATGTAGATATGACAAATATATCGAAATGTCACAAAAATATTTCCCGGTACATAATTTTTCATCAACAATCTAATACAAAATAATGGAAACTAAAGGTAATAGAAAATATCCATTAAAAATACTATTGGCTCCTTTAAACGTTTTCTATTTTTTTCTGATTTAAATATTTTGATTAGTAAGATACATTTCCCCCATGTAATATATTAAGAAATCCTTGGAATAAAGCCGCAAAGATCAAAAAAATAAAGCTTCGAACTAAATTGGATTGAATGCTACATATCAGCTTATTACATAGCAAATGTTCATTTGGTGGGAAATGACTTGAATAGTTAGTAAAAAGTGTCCTAAAGCCGCATAAAAAATATATAAAACAAATATTATTTGATCTTTCAACGAACAACTTATGGAATGGCAATTTGCTACATGCTATGTTCTGTGTATAATTAATCATAATTTATATATATATATATCACAATGATTTTTGTAAATATATAATTTTTGTAACAATCACCTGCTATTAATTTATTTAATAGATCGAAAGGATCAGGCCTCCATAACAAATCTACAAAGCCGCATGCATATCAGTCATGTACAAATATTTATTTATTATTGTATCCAAGGTGAAATTGGTAATTGTGACATATTAATTGAAGCACAAATAATACTGTTTGGTGTTCTGAAAATCGCTATACTTTAAGAGATATAAGCAAATACGTACCCTCCCCCAAAAATTGATCTTTTGATATGAGAATATACGATTACCATCTGGTAACGCTGTTAGTGTTACCTGGATAGAAAGAGAAAGAGAAGGGAGGAGTATTTTGCCTCACTACTCTCCCTTCTTTTTTTCTTCCTATCCAGGTAACACTAACTGCCGTTACCAAATGGTAATCGTATATTCTCATATCAAAAGATCAATTTTTGGGGGAGAGTACGTATTTGCTTATATCTCTTAAAGTATAGCGATTTTTAGAACACAAAATATATCAAATGAAAGCTTGGTTAACCAGCTTTAATATTTTGGTATACTAAATCAATTTAATAAGTAGAGAGTTATATGTACATTAAAAAAGCCTATCTCGCGTACAAAATGACGCATATAATGGATTATAAATGCGTCAGAGACAAAGTAAAATTTTGAGAGGATACCTTGACGCACATCTAAGAAACACATTATGATTTATTTTTTTCATAATCGATTTCTTATAGGTCAATACAGGCTCTGAATCATATGATGTAAACTCAGATTGTACTGAATTCTGAATTGATAGAATGCAACCAAGGTCATTTTTGGATTTATCATCTAAAGTTTTACTAAACTTAAAAGTACTATTTTACTCTGAAGCGAACAAGTCATCTTCTACAGGCGAGTGAAGTTAATTGATACAAAAAGCTATGAAATAAGCTAACAATACACACTCCATTTTTTTCTTTGTTTTTACTGAAAACTTTGTTTTATTAAAAAATCAAACATACGTCTGGTAGTAAATTAGATTTCCTTTAAATTAATAATTATTATTGAAGTCTGTAACGTCCACCATTTTGAAGAAATTTGCGGAAAACTATATTTTTACTAAATTTTTAAAACTTTGACCTCGTTGCGCGACCTCGTAATGTTGACCGATTTTGTTCAAACTTTGTATGTCGTCTTCTTTTATCACCAAGAAACAGAAAATCCACAAAGTTGCTAACATTTCAAACATTTGAAAAATAAGAACAACCCTAATGTATATATATATATATATATATATATATATATATATATATATTATATATATATATATATATATATATATATATATATATATATATATATATATACATAATGTATACATAAATATATATAATGCTCATATTTTTAAAAATTTAAAAAAGATTTTAGTTCCCACTATGGGTTTGACATGAATCTATTCTCAAAAAGTATGTCAAAAAGTTTTATATACCCGTCTATTGCTTTTCATTTGGATGTAATCAAAGTTTATTTTATATTTCAGCAAATTGAGGATATCCCCTTTCGACGTCAGGATAGACGCATTCTAAATGCGAGGAAAAGACGGATCGTTGATCGAAAACTTATTATTTTGTTAAATATTATTGGTTCTTCATCTTGGTGTTGGGACTCATTGTTTTAGGGCTTTTCTTTGTCCTCAGTCAAGGTAAGCATTGAACAAAATGAACAAAAGTGCCCATAAAAACTAAATTTCAAAATGACACCCACATATTGATATATATTTCTTTAAATTTCACTTCATCATCTAAATAAATATGATGAACTTAATTTTCTCTTATGAATTTGTTTATAAAAAAGATGTAGTACAAAAACTTCAAATTTTTTATAGCATCTTTTATTATTCATGACTTAGAAATTAATTACATATGCTGAATATATATATATATATATATATATAGGCAAGGTTCTACTTTCGTACACCTCTTCCATCTTTTAGAGACTCATGGTATATTTTTATTATTCTTGGACCGAATGGGCGGAAAAAAAGAAAGAAAGAGGGAATTAGAGAGATTAAAGAAGAGATAGAGACATACAGATATTATATATATATATATATATATACGGGAACAAAGACATTAAATAACGATAATCTGTTTCTGCAAAGTGCATTTTGCACAAAGAATATATACATTTTTAGTTTTGTAGACGTGGAAGTTTTTGCCAATTTAAGTATCCATGATGAAGCCCTTTTTCCTGGACAAAAACTTAACTTGTTGTCAATCTATTTCAATCTCTTACGCATTAAGTAAAAACAACAATAAAGCAAAAACGGAAGAACATCTATCATTCAAATTTGAAAATAAAGCTCTACAATTGCCCCTAAATGCATTTAGAGCAAAGGGGGATTGACAAATTGGAAAACTTTAAGAAGAAGCCATCGTGGAGATAAAACAGAGGATATGCTTTGTTTATGGGGAGAGAGCACAGACCTATATACATATGTAATAACTGGACACTCAAAGGGAAAAAATCACTTAAAGAGCTCTTTAATGACAAGGCTGCACAGTGGGTTCCCAAGCGGACATATCGAAATTTTAAAACTTTCTCAGATCACCTTCAAACATGTAATATGAATAGTTCAGTCTCAGAACTATCAAAAAATGGTCTCATTTGTCCTCTAACTCCAATTACTGTTTAAGATATGCCCATTTGAAGTTTGCAAATTTCATATTCCGGAAACACTTCATTTTCTCAGAGAAAATTTGAGTAAATATTCAAAAAATGCTCAAAATTTCCACCAAAACCCTCTAAATATGTCCCTTAGGCCCCTAATATAAGCCCAAATACCTATAATTGGATTCAGTATCATAAATAGGGCAGCTTTTTCACATAAATTCATGGTTTTTTCCGCAAAAAAAATGTGAAAATGGGCATTTTTTTCCATCAAAAAGACCCTAAAAATGACCCCCGCTGATAAATTTCACTGAAAAATTGCAGAAAAGCCCCAAGATGAAATTTTTCATGCTTCACATATGATAATCTTGACATTGAGGACTATCTTAATCCAAAAAATTGACTCTTGGGAACCATTTAAATATTTTCATATTCTAAAAAATGAGCTTACCTAAATTTTTCTGTTACGCTTGAAATCTAGAAATCTGAACAACTTGTGTATTTTTTACTCAAATTTCATGATCCAGACCACTTTTCCTATGTTTTTTGGGGTGCTGAATCCAAATATGGCATCATAAAACCATCAAACTACACTGTTATATGATTATTGCTTATTTTAGCTCATTTTTGCGCCATTTCAAGCCTTTTTCGGTCAAATATTGATCCAAATTTGAAAAAAATTCTTTGTCTAACGTTCTGTTTAGACATGAAGCATTGTAAAAAAGCAGGGCACACTATTCGTAGTTGTGATTAATTAAAAGCTGTCATGTATGGCTGTAACAGCGAATATGAGTATTTGATAGCATCCTCACTGACGAATAAATTGTGCTTAACTGTAGCTTTATGTTGTTTTTCATAGAGTCCAGACCAACAAAAATTGGATTTCTCAATTGAGACAGTAATTGCGATAGCTCTGTGTGTTCATCCACTTCCCTAGACGCTTCTAACGAGCCCTCAATTGGCCTCTATAGCATCATTATTTGTCAAGATATGCCGAAAAACGTGTTTTTGGGATATCCGTCCAATTCTCCTAAATTTGAGGTTTTTTGGCCCCAGACCCCAAAAATTCAGAAATTCTGAATTGAAATAGATTTCTATATATTTCACTTCTCCAGACGCTTCTAACGAGCCCTCAATGGGCTCTATAGAATCATTATTTGTCAAGATATTACCAAAAACGTGTTTTCGGGATATCCGCCCAATTCTTCTAAATTTGAGGTTTTTTGGCCCAGACCCCCAAAATTCAGAAATTCTGAATTGAAATTGATTTCTATATATTCCACTTCTCCAGACGCTTCTAACGAGCCCTCAATGGGCTCTATAGCATCATTATTTGTCAAGATATTCCCAAAAACGTGTTTTCGGGATATCCGCCCAATTCTCCTAAATGGGGGCCCAGACCCCCCCCCCAAAAAAAATTCTATGTTAAATTGGTTTTTGTATATTCTATGACCTCATACGCTTCTAATGAGCCCTCAATGGCCAAAATTGGATCAAGGGTTCAAAAATTACAGGCAAATGTCCGCTTGACCCCCGTTCTAAGCCCACTGTGGGCTGCCTGCCCAGCTTCTAAGATGGCTGATTAGTTCACGTAGGAATAGAATAATTCTGCAAGATATGTCCTTTGATGCCATCCTATGTTATGCTTCGATAAAAATAAGTCTCCCCCAAATGACGTCATTGAGTATTATTTTGGCATTTCTTTCTTTTTCTATTCCTTAATACTTGGGGTTTAGACTTTGACTGATAAGTTATCCTTTCTTCTATTGTTTGTTTCATAGGCTTTAAGAGTATATATATTCCATAATAAAAGGGGA
This sequence comes from Caligus rogercresseyi, assembly GCA_013387185.1. Classification (NCBI taxonomy): domain Eukaryota; kingdom Metazoa; phylum Arthropoda; class Copepoda; order Siphonostomatoida; family Caligidae; genus Caligus; species Caligus rogercresseyi. Next base: position 11,650,253 of record CP045903.1, on the reverse strand, counting down.
GTTAAGATGGCGTCCAACAGGTGCTCGCTCGGTTGTTGTTCTACCCTTCTTTTATTACGTCTAAAATACATTCAGTTATTGGCGAGGTCAGTTGGGAAGGTAGAAGGTGAAGAGGTGCATGGTAATGGGTTCTTAAAACAGAAATATGTTTTATTGTTTCTTTGGTTAATATTGTGATGATGATGAATGGAAATCTGGAGCTTAGCCTTGGTGCTTACAGATTCTATGACTGTTTTTGGCCGTGAAAAAGAGAGAAGGGTAAAGAGAGGGATAGAAGGAAAGAAAGAGGGAAGTTTCTCTCTCACTTTTTCTTTCTCCCTCTCTCTCCCCCTCTCTCTCTCTCTCCCCCTCTCTCTCTCTCTCCCTCTCTCTTTCCTTCTATTCTTCTCTTTTTCACGGCCAAAAACAGTCATATAATCTGTAAGCACCAAGGTTAAGCTCCAGATTTCCATTCCTACTTATGAATAAGAGTATCACAAATTATTTGAATAGCAAGCAAGTCATTAGTGTTGAGTTTCGGTCCGAATGTATTAGACCGGTCTAAAGTAAAAAAATACAAATTAAGATCGGTCTAAATCAGTCTATTCACCGGTCCACATTTGGACCGATATATATCGGTATGGATCGGTTTAATTTTATATTTCGGTCTGTATCGGTCCAATTTTATATTTCGGTCTAAATGAGGTTTTTGTTGTGTTTTCATAATTATAAGTTCCGCTTTTTATTGTAAATGTCTGTGTAAAAAAATAATATAATTATATATTCACATGTAATCAAGAGAACCGCTAAACGGAAATACTATGTCGGCCATTTGGTTCCATAGATATTTATATTCGGAGGAATTTGGTTTCTTAATCGGAGATTATTGTCCTGCAACAAAAGAAGTTTTTCTTCCTTTGGTAAGATTAACAAAGTTATAGAAAATCAGGCTTGTGAGCATTCAGCTTTTTTTGCGTTCAGCGTGAAAAAATAGCGTTCCGTTCAATGTTTTGGCGTTCAGCGTTCCGTTAGCGTTCAAATATTAAAATAAGTGACGACTTTTTTTATAGAAAAAAATCTATAGGAAAAGTGACGACGGTTTTTTTACAAAAGAATCTCAAGAAAAAGTGACGATGTTTTTATTTTTTTTTACAAAAGAATCTCCAGAAAAAGTGATGACGGTTTTTTTTACAAAAGAATTTCCGAAAAAGTGATGACGGTTTTTTTACAAAAGAATTTCCGAAAAAAGTGATGACTTTTTTTTTACAAAAGAATTTCCGAAAAAAGTGATGACATTTTCTTTTAGAAAAGAATATCCAAAATAAAAAAACCCGTTTATTTATAGAAAAGAATGACGGTTTCTTTTTAGAAAAGAATCTTAAAAAAAAGTCCAAGAAATGTTTGGAAAAATGGAACACTGAACGCAAAACTCTTTTTTCCGTTCAACGTTCAGTGTTTAAAAAAAGTTGCGTTCCGTTCAGCTTTCCGTTCATTGAACGTGCGTTTAGCTGGAGTGTTGTTTTATAGGTTTATAATCAGAATGCTACTACACTTCTTCTTTGGAAAACATATTTAAGTAGTATTTACTAATTAGTACTGTTTCTTTTATTTCGAAGACATAAATATGTTAAATATATACACACATGTACATTGATTTGAAAATAATAAACAGAACGTGTACGAATGAAAATCAACAAGACTTATTAATGCTATTGTAAATGCTTATAATATCGGTCTACGGTCTGGACCGATTTAATTATTACATACGGTCTGGACCGAATATAATTCGGTCTACGGTCTAAGACCGACGGTCTATACCGAAATTTCGGTCTGTATCGGTCTATATCGGTCTAGAAAATATTACTTCAGACCGAAAATCAAAATTGGTCTGAGACCGTGTCTCAACACTACAAGTCATGTTGTTGGTGCAGAGGTCATGATCTCTCTCCAACCTTATTCACTCTGCCCATTACAAAAAAGATGTTCCATATGTCACTCTCTCTTATTAAAAAAGATATATCATGTCTTGTAATTAAAGATCCTTTCTGTGAATACCAAATGTTTATCTATAAAAACAATTAATTCAGCACCAAAAACACATTTAAGCTCATTTGAAGTATCAAGCTTAGAGATGCTATTCATAATGGGGAAATTAATAACAGGATAAGGAATATTATTCTAATGAAGATTAATTAATTTACCTATTTCTGCCTTAAGAAGGTCTATGCCCGGTAAATGTATCTTATTTCGTTTACAAATTGTTACATTTTTGATGATAACGAAATACCTCAAAGAGAAATCAATCAAAGAGAAGCAATTCTCTGAGTTGTAACTGAACTCTTAACTTTCAAAGCTATAATAAAGCGAATAGGTTTACTTTTTGATAGGATAAAGCAGCAGGGTCCCCCAATCTTTTTCTAACTACGGGCCGGCAAACGCTAGACAGTTGTACAGTGGACCGGGGAATTAATATTAAATCCACTGTGTACTCAAATAAATTATTGATTCCTGTCCGGACCTGATTGTTCCACAAACCGATACCGTGATCCCTGTGATAAAGCGAAAAAACTATAAAGCAAAAAATAAAAAACGTTTCACAAATCAAATTTGGGTACTCCCAGGGCAAGATAGTACGCAGAGGTTGTGTAAACTTTATATTTACAACGTCCATAATGCAAAATGTTTGTTATTATTAGTAGTATTAATAAGTTATGTGAATTCGTTGATTCCCATTGTTGCGTTTATTATTTTTTTAATATCTATTATTATAAGATTGTAATGATGATATATATATAATGAAGTAATGAATGATGGAATGATTTTTGATCATTCAATCAATATCAGAATAGATAAATTAACCACCTTTGTTGCCCATTGAGTTCGAGATTAAAGGAACCGTTGAAGCCCAGTGTTCGAAAGAAATGATAAAAGTTAGGTTTAAAAAACCAAAAATGTTATTCATATGTAAAATATTTGATAATTATGTTTAGAGGTCTTACTAATTTTTTTCCTCTATAAAACCTGATCGAGGTGTTCACGAAACTTCACGCTGCTCACACTAGCCATCTATTTGAATTTACAATGATAAATAATTAAATATTTTTAATGTGCCTGAATGAAAAGACTCTCTTTGGGCTGGAAGCAAATTAGGCTACCCAAAATTAATCCAATTAGCCTTGACCTGGGAGCTCAAAATTTCAGTGACCGTCGTTCCTTATATTATTACCATTTCAGAATCGACAGCTCTGGAATGGTGTTCAAAGTTTAGGTATATCTGTTCCATCTATTTGAACAGCAATCCCTATAAAATTGGAGTCCCCGGGATTGTAGCTCAAATAGATGATTCTCTGATGGCAAGGCGCAAGCTCCACGTTGGACGAATAGTTCCTGAACGATGGTTTTTTGGAGGTTACTGCCCTCACACAAAGGAAGGCTTCCTAACTTTAATGAGTATTAATGAATATATGTCCACAAAGAATAATATACTTTGATCTAGGTTGATGATCGAAAGGCAGGCACCCTCCTTCCCATCATCATAGAAAAAATTGAGCCGGTTCTGTTATACACAGCGATGGATAGGCTGCCTATAATAGAATCCCTCAATTACCTATAAGCCCTCAATACCAGCACGAGGTGGTAAATCACTCTACAAATTTTGTGGATCCCATAAGCGGCGCTCATTCGAACCATGTAGAGTGCAACTGAATAAATGCAAAGAGGAGGTAATAAAGAAACTATATTGCATTTAATTATTACTTAATTTTTTTTTATAGATTTAAATCAATGGCTCGTGTGAGCTGTGTTACGCTCGAGGAACAAATATTTTTTGCATATGAATTACATTTCTGGTTTTTTAAATCTAACTTTTATAATTTCTTTCGAACACTGGGCTTCAACGGTTCCTTTAATCTCGCACTCAATGAGCAACAAAGGTGGTAAATTTATCTATTCTGATATTGATTGAATTATCAAATATCATTCCATCGTTCATTACTTCATTATATGTATATATATCATTACAATCTTATAATAATAGATATTAAAAATTATAAACGCAACAATGGGAATCAATGAAGTAACATGACTTATTACTAATAATAATAATAACAAACATGTTGCAATATGAACGTTGTAAATATAAAGTTCACACAACCTCTGCGTACTATCTTGCCCTGGGAGTACCCAAATTGAAGCCAAACAAAAGTAACCCTTCAAATTCCAAATGATAATTTTTCTCTTTCAGATTACAAGAATACAAAGATATTCGTCGTGCTTGGCCCTGTTCTAGCGGTTGGGGGATTCGTTGTGATGATGTTCTCCATTGAGGTTGCGTTCGACTCGTACGGAGCATGAAGCGCGAAAGAGATCCAGAGATAGACGACATAGACAATGTTCATCACATCAAGCACTGGGTTCATCCAGGTAAGGATAGAAGGTTTTTTTTTAAAGGACCCCTATATATATCATTCTCTCTCTCTTCCCTCTCAGAGTTAATTCCCTTTGGCTGGGGTCATGCTGAGAACCATTCATCTGATAGGTCTCCCCTCAATGAAGAGAAAATGCAGTTAGACTCCCCTGAGAGGCCTGGTGGAGTCACTAACTTTGACACTATGGATCGACCCGAACTTACAGTTGTCCCCTCCAGTCCAGCAGCCACGCGCGTGAATCTAGATGAAAGCAGCTCCGGCCTTCTCCTCAAAGAAACCATTTGACCCGTATCTGCCGTGTGATTGAACTTCACTCGGCCCTTATTACTCACAACCCACTACCCCGCCCTTTCAAGCCCTTTTAATTGTGATCCCCTTTTTAGATCTCGAGTTTGCCTTATGCCTTTTCTTCCGTCTTTATTTTTATTTCTCTGCTTCCTATTGAATGAAACTAAACATTCTTTTTACCCTCTTTAAACATGATTTTAGTTCACAAATTTCGTTCGTGTTTGATTTCAGCGGGGCTATCAGACTGAAACAAAGTACACCATAGGACAATAAATCTAAAAGGCTTCAGTGTACATTGGAATATATTTTATTTGAGAGCTAATGTATAAAGTGCTTAGTCTATGTTTGAGATAGAAATACTCAAACGGCAATGAAATAAGATTCAAAGAGTTAGAAAACACCTCTGAATCAAATGTACAAAACATTATTTTGTTTCGTTATATTTAAGCGCCAAATATACTGATGTTCATTCAGTGCCTTGGCCATTGTTTAAAACATTAAAAAATATGCGCCTGTTACAAAAGCGTTGCTTAAATTTTTTTTTTTGCATATTTGGTTCGATAGAATTACAGTATCCGACAGGATATAAATAGGCATATTAGCATTAAAACTAGTCTATCGAACCTAGGATCTTATCAATGAGGGATACCAAAAATGACCATCCCCTTTCGGGATTCGAACCTGGGCCTCCAACATTGAGAGTTGAACACGCCTTAACGCACACGGCTGTCGCCTCCCTTCCTTTAAAATCTGAAATCTCTTATAACTTATTGATTCTGTGTCCGTATAGGACGACGACGATGTGGGTATATAGCAGTGCTGGAGCAATTTTCTAACTCTTACAGATGAAAAATGTAGAAGAAAATAATATGAAGGATAGAGAAATACAGAAAGGAAGCGGATGGCTCAACTGGAGTTCTCAATAAAAGGTAATGGGTACATCCGCCTAATACATTCTTGCAACAAAATTAGTCGCCTATAGAATCTTTTGCTTCAACTCTCTGCTCCTCAACATTATTTCAATTGAGTACATCTAAGAATGTGAAAACTGGAAGGAATGTTTAGTTCGAGGAAGTCATTTACCGAATCACTCTGAGCGGGTTGCGGCTTTGGAAGATAGTCAACCCCTTTACATCTTTCTTCATCTCCATCCTTAGGAGTCTTTCTCTCCTGATAGCTCAAAATACTCCTCACAAAGATTTTTTCCTAAGTAGACTTTGAACAACTTATTTTCAAGACTTATTCCTGAGATATTTGATATTCGAAATCACTTTTTCAAGAGCGGATTGGCTTATTTTATCCAAACCAAAACCAGTGAGTTATATATGAAGCTCAATCATTGGCTGTCCAATGAAGTAGCTCTTGGACACGGGAGTTTGCTACATTTGAAGAACTACGCAGTTAGTCCTGCGTGAAAGACCAAATAAGAAGTCTTTATATAGTGTATCGTCTATAAGCCTTTAGAGTCTTTATTATATTTCAATTTTATCTGCTAAGGACATATGAGTGGTTACTGACACTACTAATCGATTGAATAAATCGGCGCACTATATTTGAAACAATTATTATGTTCGTTGTTTGTCATTTGAGCATATTTTTATATTACAGTGTAGGTATTGTTATGATCGATATTAAATCAAAGCTTTTATGATCTAAAAACGCCTTTAGTTAGGTAAGTTCAGGGATCCAAACAAGAGATGGTTTTTCACTAGATCAGGAGAAGGAGCAAGGAATTAATTTGCTCATAACATCCACAAAACTGAGTTTATCCAAATCATCTGTCTATGAAGACCAAATATTATGGGGCTTATCAAAATCCACATTCAGATCTCCCAACAAAAGCAGATTGTTCGAGTTGAGTCTTTGTCTTGTTTAAAGCAGAAGTAAATCTCTCATTATGGTTATTTGTAATTGAGAACAAAAGTCCATAGTTAATATCTGAATCCTGACATTAAAAAAAAACTCTTTGACAAAATATTTTTTTTTTGATCTGTTTCGTAACAGATCAATCACCAGATCACGTAAAAGGATGATGCAATTTTC
>CP045903.1:11563381-11643416 GCA_013387185.1 Caligus rogercresseyi | reverse complement strand
TCAATTTTTGGGGAGATACGTATTTGCTTATATCTCTTAAATATAGCGATTTTCAGAACACCAAACATATCAAATGAAAGCTTGGTTAACCAGCTTTAATATTTTGGTATACTAAATCATGTCAATTTAATAAGTAGAGAGTTATATGTACATTTAAAAAAGCCTATCTCGCGTACAAAATGACGCATATAATGGATTATAAATGCGTCAGAGACAAAGTAAAATTTTGAGAGGATACCTTGACGCAAATCTAAGAAACACATTATTATTTATTTTTTTCATAATCGATTTCTTATAGGTCAATACAGGCTCTGAATCATATGATGTAAACTCAGATTGTACTGAATTCTGAATTGATAGAATGCAACCAAGGTCATTTTTGGATTTATCATCTAAAGTTTTACTAAACTTAAAAGTACTATTTTACTCTGAAGCGAACAAGTCATCTTCTACAGGCGAGTGAAGTTAATTGATACAAAAAGCTATGAAATAAGCTAACAATACACACTCCTTTCTTGCTTTGTTTTTACTGAAAACTTTGTTTTATTAAAAAACATCAAACATACGTCTGGTAGTAAATTAGATTTCCTTTAAATTAATAATTATTATTGAAGTCTGTAACGTCCACCATTTTGAAGAAATTTGCGGAAAACTATATTTTTACTAAATTTTTAAAACTTTGACCTCGTTGCGCGACCTCGTAATGTTGACCGATTTTGTTCAAACTTTGTATGTCGTCTTCTTTTATCACCAAGAAACAGAAAATCCACAAAGTTGCTAACATTTCAAACATTTGAAAAATAAGAACAACCCTAATATATTAATATATATATATATATAATATATATATATATATATATCCATATATATATATATTATATATATATATATATATATATATATATATATATATATTCTTCTCCTTCTTTATATTTCCAGCGAATGGCTTGATATAGGCCTCTTAAAGGGCAATTTATTGCACTTGTTCACAAATTATTCACAATAAAATACACTAAGAATTCTAAGAGGAGTCATAAGTAAACAAAAATGACTCTATTCAAGACATCGTTTATTTTAGCATTGCTTGGATTCCTCCTCGCAGCTCCTCCAGTCCAAGGTATGACAACGGCCATTAAACCGTGTCACCGAGTTTTTTTATGACATATGATGGTGATAATGTTTTTAATCTTTTTACACTTACTTGATTAGTGCCAAAACCACAGTTATTGGTATTACCAAAACAACCCTGGAGTCCAAGACCTCGTCAACAACAACAACCACTACTACCACATCAACTACCACGACAACGGTTTTGAGATGCTTAACATCGTTGGGAATCCCGTGTGTGTTCCCTTTCCTTTACGGAGGAAAAAGCTACGGTAGTTGTACCACGGTGGACAACAATAATGTATCTTGGTGCCCTATGGATCTCTATAGCACTGGTGCTGCAAAAAAATTATTTTCAATGCCAACTGTCATGTCCGCTTGAACGAGAAGCCCACCTTCTGGTAAAATAATAGCCACAAGAGCAATATTTACATCCATAGGCTCATACCATATATTTTTCTATTTAGTTTGCGCAACCCTCAACGGACAAAACTGTACTTTCCCTTTAGTTATTATGGCGTCTCATACAATAATTGCAGCTTAGCCGAATCTGACAAACCCTGGTGTGCAACTACAGTGGACTCAAATGGGGCAGCAAACTTCTATGGATATTGTAACGATGTCTGCGCTGGTAAGTGGATGTAATGACTTGTAAGAGTAGATTCTAAAATCAGTAAATTAAATATGGTTTAAATTTAAGACTCAACCAGTGCGTTAAAAAAACGAAACACTTTCTTAAATGAGTCACGATCATATATCCAGGACTTGTTACTAAGAGCACTTTTGCCAAATAATCTGTTGCGTATTTAATGTTTTTTCGGCTAAAAGCCTTTTATTCGGTTAATATGCGAAAAAAATTATATAGTGCAAAAATAAAATACACTATACTGTTTGCTTTTACTTAGGACTTGAATATATATATATATAGTATATAATTTGGATAAAATATATTAGAACTGAATTTCTATTTTTGAAGTTGAACAGAAGATGCAATCAATGCAGGTCGATTTGACCCTGTGTCTTAACATTTACAATTTGCTCCCACCTCGGAAATAAGGTGTCGTAAAATTATTTTAGGATTTAATAACTGAATCTCAGTTTTATTTATACATTTTTTTTGTATGTCAGACTTATGGCGCGATAATATGGTGAATCCACATTCTCAATTAAAAAGATGACTATTTTAACCAACATTTCTACAGTCCTTTTAAGCTAAAAGATAGTTGGCCTAAGGATCCATTCCAAATTATTTTTATCTTTAAAAAAAGTTGTGAAGTACAATTTTTGTCTCGAAATACTACTCTGTCCGGTTGTTTGAATATTAATATACATTTTATCTACTTATCTCTCTCTCTCGTTATGATTTTTTTTACAGTTACGCCTCGTTTGGAGGGTAAGTTGAAGATTAATTAAAATTTACTTCACCTGACTTCTAATACTATTTATTCTTTTTCTCATTTTATTAGAGGGATGCCTAACCAAGTCATTCCAAAAGTGTCTCTTTCCGTTCGATTACGCTGGTATAACAAATACTAATTGCACGACCTTGGAAAGCAATGATGGCCCATGGTGTGCAACTAGTTATCAACCGAACTCCAGTATGCCAGTGGCTGGGGCTATTGCAACACAACCTTGTGTGTATTTTAATTCTTTTTGTTTAATCATTGAAAAGGCTTTGAATATACAAATACAAGATATATAATCTTTGCTATTCATGTTGATTAGTTTATTTATTTTTTAAATTTTTTTAAAAAAATATATATAACTTTATTTATTCAGAGAAATTGCACATAATATAATGTATAAATAAACATTGTAGTTTAAAATTAGTTCCCTAAATATAAAAGTTATTCATCACTATTAAAACAAAACACAATACATCAGACAATAACAACAATTATAAAAATTATTCTTTAAAAAAGTTAAATTCAAATAAAAGTAACAAAACATGGTATAATGAATATGGTACAATAAAATTTGAAAATTCCCAAGATGAATCACTTCCGCAGAAGGGGTAAATTATAATATTATTTATTTAACTTCTTAATTTTTTTGTTCACCTTAATCAAGTTTTTTAAGAAATTGAGATATTGCTTTGAGCAGGACGGATAAAATCTGACTAAGTCACCTGTATACGTCCAAGAGGAACAATTGACATCAGGGATCTTAATGGATAAGGCTGAGTACCTAGCTGCTGTAGATATCAAAATAGTTTTGATATCATACTTGGATATAAAATAGGCGCTAGCTAGCTGTTGAGAAATATAACTTCGGCAACTTAGAAGAGACATGTTCAAGACACGTGATTTTGGAGGACTTTTATGGTTTGAATTAAGACCAAATAAAAGAATAGGAGGTACATTTTTTCACATATCCTCTTGACATTTAGAGAAACAAACTCTCTCAAGATGTCAAGACCCGGGCAATTTGCAAATAAATGTGATATTTTGTTGTAAATCACTCCACAATCTTTGCATGGAGTGTTAAAGAAAATACAACCCGACGATATTTGGAACTGAGCTGTGAACGTCGTGTCCTCATAAATTCCCGAAATTGAACTCAATATCCGTGGTCTCCACGATAAAGGAAGGTCCAATTCTTTAATATATTTTTCGCAAATTTGGTCAGCTTCTTCTTTAAAATTCGACAAAAATGACATCTTCAAATGCCAAGGGTCTGGAACTTGATGAGAGATTGCCGCTCGCTTAAGTGGAAAGAAAAACTTTCCAGAATTAAATACTGGTTCTCGATGAAGATCATGGATTGAATAAATCTTTCGAGATAGAGCAATCCACTCCAGCTCTTTTGGAGCAAGAAGGTTTCGGAAGAAAAATTTCTTCTTATAGTTTTGCCGAATAATATAAATCGTGGAATTTGAACGAGGAGTACCCTTCCAAATTAATTGCTGAATGGCTGCCAAAAAAGCGGATAAATTTTCTAGCTTGTCATTTGTAAAATCTGTTCCTAACATTAACCAAATAAAAGCAGGGCTTGATGTAAAAACTGAACGCCATTCATCATGCGGATGCGTTGAGATATCTATTAAAACCTTTTGAAAAATCTTTGGTAAAATTTTGGACAACAAACTTAGACCTCCTCCTAGGTGTGATCTTGGTCTTTTCAGGGCCTTCAGATAGCTCTGATGGAATAACTTGTTCAGCCAAAATTCTTCTTCCTTTATGGCTCGCTCCGGTAACCAAGGTATAGAAGTCGTTTTAAAAATAATGGCGGGGACAATGATGTAATTATAGAGGTCAATCCTCTTCTGGAGGTATTATTTCTCCAGAGTGGGATCGATCGACTGATGAGATTTTTCCAGGCTTGTGAGCGTTCAGGTTTTTTTGCGTTCAGTGTTCAAAATAAATTAGTGTTCCGTTCAGCGTTCCGTTCAATTTTTTTGCGTTCAGCGTTCCGTTAGCGTTCAGCGTTCAAATATTGAAAAAAAGTGACGACGTTTTTTTTTTTAAGAAAAGAATCTCCAGAAAAAGTGATGACTTTTTTTTAGAAAAGAATTTCCAAAAAAAGTGATGACGTTTTTTTTTATAGAAAAGAATCTCAGAAAAAGTGATGACGTTTTTTCCGAAAAAAAGTCCAATAAATGTTTGAAAAAATTGAACGCTGAACGCAAAACTCTTTTTTTTGCGTTCAACGTTCAGCGTTCAAAAAAAAGTTGCGTTCCGTTCAGCGTTCCGTTCATTGAACGTGCGTTCCGCTGAACGCCGTTCAATTTTGCGTTCCGTTCACAAGCCTGGATTTTTCACATTCAGCCAATTCGATTCCGAAGCACTCGTTCCTTCCAAAGTAACTCCTAAAATTTGCACACTTTTTTAAACAGAGCAACCCGAGATGATCAAGTCATTTAGAGGGTTCCACTTGCCTAAGGGAAGAATAGAAGTTTTTTGTTTGTTTAACTTCAGCCCAGACCGCTTTTCAAATTTTTTGAAGTGGCCCAAAATCACTACAATTCTCTTGAGTAATTGTTCTTCAGAATTCGCTTCAATCATTAGGGTCACATCGTCAGCATATAAATCAATAATGTGCTTAGAAGACCCAAAGTTCACACCAAATCCTCCGTACTTTTTAATGATTGATTCGCTCAGTTCTACAAGCCCAGTAATGAATAAGAGTGGGGCTAAAGGGCAGCCTTGACGACAACTTTTCTGAAGGATTATAGGGTCGCTTTCTACATCTCCCATAGAGATTGTGGAAGTACCATTGTACAGTAGGGCTCTTATAGGGTTAAAATATATTTTAGGGAGATTTTTCCTGATTGCTCTAAAAATTTGCCGATGCTCTATGGTGTCAAAGGCTTTGCTAAAATCGACGGCGATGATGGCTCCAAATGTATTTCTTTTAGATAAAAGTTCAATAGCGGTTCCAATGTTCCTTGAAATATCCGAAATTTTCCGGCCCTTCAGGAATCCCTTTTGTTCTTTTCCTATTTTTTTATTTAAAATTGGCTCAATTTTAGAGACCAGAACACCGGAAAGAATCCTATAGCTCTCGTTGAAAACAGTAATAGGGCGCCAGTTATTTAAATCAGTCGCACAACCTTTTTTGGGGATTAAGGTAATTCGTCCTTTCGTAAGGGTTTTCGGGAGTTTTCCGTGAATCTCCATCGATTTCCCAAATTCAAACAAATAGGGAACGATTTCATGGTTGCATTCAGCGAAGATTTTGCCACAGATACCATCTGGCCCTGTTGCTTTTCCTTCCTTGAGCTTCTTTTTATATGTTGTTCAATCGTACTTTTGGTAAAAATTAAGTTTTTACCCAATCTTGGACGGGGAAAATTGACTCTTTCTCCACCAAAAAGCTTTTGAAATCTTACATGAAAGAGTTTCAATATATTTTTGGGATTGGTGAGTGTTTTCCCCTCGTGAATTATTTTCTTAATGATAGTTGTTGAGTGGTCCTTTTGGAAGAGGTTTTTCAATCTCCTTGATGGAGAGTTTTCTTTAATATTTTTTTTATAAAAATCATCTTCGGCAATTTCCGAGACACGAAATAAATGAGTAAAATCCGACGAAATGGAACGTAAAAAGATGGAGCCATTATCAAGCATATCCTCGATGTTTTTTTGGAAGGATACTTCTCTCTGTCTTTTTTGCGGATGCATTGTAACGAAGTAGACTTAACAATGTATGATAAAAGATAGGCAAGCTTCTGGGGATTAAAAGAGTCTTTAAAAAGTTGAATAAAACGTTTCTTGAGCTTATCAATAAAATGATTGTCGTTTAAAATACATAAAGGAACCCTAAAACGACCTTTTTGCCGGTCTTGATGAATATCGATCTCTATCAACTTATGATCTGAGCTATGTTGAGGACGATAGCGAGCATTTACGATCTTAGATCGTATTGAAGAAGAAGATAATGCTAAGTCAATCCGTGAAGACTTATTTCCACATCTCCATGACACATTTTCATTCGGACTGAAAATTTTAATTACGTCATGTAGTTCAAGAGAATGAAGAAGCTTGGACAAGATTTGATAATTAGAGTGTTTCACTTTTGACCGGTATAGATCAACATTGAGATCCCCTATAACCAACAACGGATATAAATCATTTTTACATTGATTGATTATAGCTTGGTAAAAGGATGTACATTTAACATTTGGGCCATAGGCATTGATGACATAAAAGCCGCCATTTTTCGTCGATATAAAAATTTTATGCCAATCCCCTTTGGTCGAAAGTTCGCTCACCAACTTAGGGCAAGTAAGCATTGACTTTGAAATAAAAGACACCACTCCTCGATTTAAACCATTCCCCGTAAAGAAATGGTAGTATTTTTTCGGAATACATGAAGAACAATCAAGAGAGCAAGTAGAAGATGTCGGTGATTTAATATCTTGTAAGCAAATAATGTCTGGTTTTAGGTACAAGAGACTTTTCATGAGTGAATGTCTTGACAGACGATTTCTACCCCCTCTCGTATTCAAAGAAATTATTTTGCCTATTCCCATATATATTTTATAATCCCTTGATGCAGTTGGTTCAAAAAAATTGTCGATTTTAGTTTGAATCAAGGACATTTAATAGGCACTATCGTAATTTTAACAATAAATTCTAGTTTTTTTAAAGTTTGTTAGGAAAGTCTTTTTGAGGAGACAGGCCTGATATGGTGGATGTTCTTTTGGAAAGTGATCCCGACCTAATTCTAGTTGGTAAGATCACATCAGGATTCAACATTGACTTCCTTGGCTTAGATTTATTACTTGTAGAATTCTTGTCAGTTCCGTTAGAATTTAAAGGTCCTTCACTTTCGGCTGGACGATTCAAAAACACATTAGAACCTTCACCCTCATTGGATGAAGGGACGTCGCTTGAACATGAACTTTCCAAGATGGGATGTCTTGTAGTACTGTTAACTTCCTCATTCTCAGTTTCAACGTTATTTGATATTTCATTTGTAGAACCAACCACGAGTTCAGTCGGTTCTTCATTTGCCACTTCTCCTGAAGCATTTTTATGATTTTCAATTGTAGCTTCTTCTGCAATATCACTATCATTTTTCTCTGTAATTTCAATTTCACCAGCAATATGGACTTGAGAAGATCCCTCGACAATCCCAGCTACATGAGGCGTATTCGTACCAACAACCTCGATAGCTTCTTCATCTTGTCTTTGTCCTTCAGATGATGAATGGTTTTCAATTAATTGACTTTTTTCCCTAATTTCTTTAAGCATAATTATATAATCTCGGATACTCATTTTTGTTTTTTCACAAACATGCATTGTATGGCCGAGACCAAAACAGTTTTGGCATTGCAATCCGGCGCCCTTAAATTTGAGTCTCACTAAGCAACCTTGAATAGGCGCTATTTGTGGTATCATGGAAGGATTTGCCATCAGCTCTACTATGTAGTCCCCATCTCTCCGCAAATCTTTGTAATTCCTATACTTTTTTTCGGCCTCCTTGTTGATAGGGTTTTTCTTCGGATAATGTTCTATTATTTCTCCAAATTGTTTAAACCAATCAACGGCCGCAACTTCATTGATCCGTTTAAACGTATTCACCATCGTTATTGTGACTTTTCTTTTGTTATCCGAGCTAATTTTATCAATGCCTTTCAACTTAAGTCTTGCGTTAATGATTTTTCCTTCAACATTTTTTACTTTAAAGGGATGGATCCTCTTAAGATCATCTATTCTATCACAAATGTCAATTGGATACTTCAAGTAAATAGCCGCCTGATTTAAACCAAATTTAGGGTTTGCCCCTGCAATTTCATGTTCTTTAAATCCATAAAGCACAGCTATGTCATAAATATCTAAATGTTTTAACCCCTCCATACGAAAGGATTCATCTTGATCGTCATAAAAAATAATAACAAATACATCCCATTTATATTTATTATCCCAGTCCAAATTCCTCCTCTCACTTAGTGTCCCCTCCTTCCTTCCCTTCTTGAGAGTACTCGAGTAGAGAGATTGTGAAGTTGCACCAAAGAGCATATATATACCAGTGCCTTAGAGTAGTAGAGTCTGGACGAGATGCTGATGAGTCATAACAAAAGCTGACAAAATCCATAACAAACAAATTTCATATCATAAATAAATAGGTGTTTGGATTTAATAGCAAATTTAATGTTATTCTTATAAATCAAAGGAGATATATTTTAATGTAAAAAGATGGCAATTGAGTTGAATTTGCTATGAATTGCATTATTTTTATGGTTTTGCCACTATTTTGAGCAGAAATAGTAATTATATGTTGAATAACAATAATATTGCATTTCTAATTTTATTCGTAATGTGGGCAGCCCTTCATCAATCACGAAACCTTTTTGTTTTCATATTTTATATCTCTAAGATCAGTCATCAAAATTGGGGTTTCTTAAAACTTTACCCAGAATAAGAGCAATAAATGATCTTTCCGGAGTAAAAAACAAACAATAGAAGCATCCCCCATACTGCCATTGGAGAAAACTTATGTCTACAGGCAATCCTATCGTACATCGCACAATTCAAGAGTAGAATGAGGCTACTGCCAATATTCTCATTCTACTCTTGAAACTGATTGGACTCCGGAACGATCATTTGCTGCTCTTATTCTGGGTAAAGTATTACGAGAAACCCATTTTGATGACTGATTCTAGAGATATAAAAACAAAAAGGTTTCGTGATTAATGAAGGGCTTCCCACATTACGAATAAAATTAGAAATACAATAATATTGTTATTCAACATATAAATCCTATTTCTGCTCAAAATAGTGGCAAAATCATAAAAATAGTGCAATTCATAGCAAATTCAACTCAATTGCCATCTTTTTACATTAAAATATATCTCCTTTGATTTATAAGAATAACATTAAATTTGCTATTCAATCACAAACACCTATTTATTTATGATATGAAATTTTGTTTGTTATGGGATTTTGTCAGCTTTTGTTATGACTCATCAGCATCTCGTCCAGACTCTACTACTCTAAGGCACTGATATATACTCTTTGGTTGCACCATCAGGAGGTTTATCAGGCAGGCGACTTGACATATTTAAAGGAAGATCTTCTCTCACCTTAAGGATGACGTTTACAGGCGATGTTGTTTTATTTCATTATTTTTATATACTCAGGTATTTCCAATCAGGTATTTCACCGTTATCCAGGCTTACGAGTTACAGTCGGTTCATGGACTTTTCTTGAACAGTATAATTGACTTGAGGCTGTTCCTGGCACTCTCACACATCACTCTACAACAACGCAAATTCCTTTGAGAAATTGATTTCGTAAATATAATAATAAATAAACATAGGTTTTCAACATTGACGTCATAAGTCCAATAAAAAAGAAGAAAAAACACAACGTAAAGTTTCCTTGTTCACTCACCTCCTTTATATTCTCCTTGGGTATTTCTTTGAAGAACATAAAATAATAAATAAAATAACGGGTTCTTCCAAAGATGTGCCTAACAAGAGGTTAGGAGAGGTTTGATGGAAAAAGTGAGCAGTCACTTCATTCTTCATTTATCTCTTTCAAAAGCCTCGAGATTGAAAGAAATTGAGCAATTTAATTATATTGATTTGTTTTGATTGGCTATGGAAAATGCAAAAAACCCTCAATTTTTTTCTATGTATAAAAATATCTTACCCTAATTTTAATACAAAAAAAATTAAATATGCCTTGTAGTAAATTAGATTTCCTTTAAATTGTATAGAAATGCAAAATGCCAATATTGTTAACTATTTTCAAGACATATGAAGAAATCATTATTTTTACTAAATTTCCTACACTTCTGTAACACTCCATGCAAAGATTGTGTAGGTATTTACAACATAAAATCGCATTCATTTGCAAATTGCCCGGCTCTTGACATCTTGAGAGAGTTTGTTTCTCTAAATGTCAGGGCGATATGTGAAAAAATGTACCTCCTATTCTTTTATTTGGTCTTAATTCAAACCATAAAAGTCCTCCAAAATCGCGTGCCTTGGACACGTCTCTTCTAAGTTGCCGAAGTTATATTTCTCAACAGCTAGCTAGCGCCTATTTTATATCCAAGTATGATATCAAAACTATTTTGATATCTACAGCAGCTAGGTAACTCAGCCTTATCCATTAAGATCCCTGATGTCAATGGTTCCTCTTGGATGTATACAGGCGACTTAGTCAGATTTTATCCGTCCTGCTCAAAGCAATTTCTCAATTTCTTAAAAAAACTTAATTAAGGTTAAAATAAGAAGTTAAATAGATAATATGATAATTTACCCCTTCTGCGGAAGTGATTTATCCTGTGAATATTCAAATTTTATTGTACCATATTATTATACAATGTTTTGTTACTTTTATTTGAATATAATTTTTAAGATATTTTTTATAATTATTCTTATTGTCTGATGTGTTGTGTTTTGTTTTAATATTGTTGAGTAACTTTTATAGGGAACTACAATGTTTATTTATACACTATATTATGTGTAATTTCTCTTAATAAATAAAGTTATAAAAAACTTTGAGTTCGTTGAGCAAGTGGAATGCGTTGCCCGATTTAGTTCAAATTTTGTATGTCATCCTTTTTATCAGAAAGAAATATAAATTAAGTTTATTATTAACATTTCAGACATTTGAAAATTTAAAACAGCCCATATCGCATACACACACATATATATATATATATATATATATATATATATATATATGTATTACTCCAAATGTTTCATAATGAATTTTAAAGGGAAATTAAAAACACCAAGATGAAAATTCAAAGTCAATATTGGTGGAACACTATGAATTCAGACACTAAAAACTACACCGATAAAATGTCAAATTTGTAATGAAGCTAAAATTACAAAAGTTCCGTTCATAACATTGGAGAAAATACTTTCACTAACTAAGAAATTCTACCATATTAGTTTGAATTTAATAGACCTTTTCCCAAACCTAATGCAAAAGCAATGGCCTTAACAATTATAGATGGAAACTAAATGGTTATAGATCTGACCAATATCAAGCTCAAGCAGTGAAAAAACAATTTACCAGTTAAAAAGAACTGGTTTTCAAGGTTTGGGTATCCTCACTATATAACTACAGATCAGGGGAGACAATTTGATTATTTAGTTTGGGAAAAATTAATGAATAACATTAAAATCAAGAATATATATATATATATATATATATCAGAGCTGGGATTGGGTAGAAAAATCTACCGCCGGTTCGGTATTCGGTATATACCTTCTACCGATCAATATCGGTATTCGGTAGATTTCATTATATATCTACAGTATCGATCGATATTCGGTACAGTAGATTATAAAGAGAGATAAATTTATTTATGTATCTACTCTGTGACTTCTTCATATACATTTAATATCGGACAATTTATAACATAGGACAATGAAGTACATAATTTATTATAGATTATTTGAAATTTAATACATACTAATCTTGTATAAATTATATATGTACTTGGATTTTGTAGGAAATGGAAGGCTATAGATTTTTTCCATTTACTGTCTCTTATTGTCCGATATTAAATGCACTTTCCAGTACTCTAGTATTCAATACATAGCATAAGCTTATTTTGAATGTATGTATCTTCTCTATATACTATAAGTTATAGTTGTTTATTTATTTTCGAAGTTCAAGTTCTTCACACAAGGGAGCACTTGGGCAAAGCGACAGTTGAACGATGTTTCTCTGCTATTAAAGGGAATAAGCTCTCTATATCTTTATGTCTCTATGTGAATGCTTTGGCTGAGAAGTAAAGTTTTAACGTGGCAAGGTTCAAGTTTGTTCTTAAACGTTCACTTAATTTTATGTGCCCTTCCAAGCATTGGTTTTTAAAATTTGAATGTGGTAGGAAGAGTTATGATGGAGCGAGATCTATATCAGAGTCCTACTTAAGTTTGCTTAACCTTCCCTCTTCATGGAATAAAATAATTTTACAATCAACTAATGGGATTGCTGATGGTTCTAAATTTACAGCCCAATTACAAATTTCAGGGACGCTTATTAAATTCAGGGTCCTTGTATGAATTGTGGATTTTTATTAAATAATACCTTACATGTATTTGCCGATTGCCCCATTCTTCAAATAATTAAAAGATTTTTAAAACTGAACATGTTTCAAAACGGCGATATATCTCCGAATGTTTTAAGAGCTCTCATTCTCTTCGGAAATAATATTTTTTTAAATACCCCCCCCCCCCCTAGTCACAAAGCAATTCAATGTACATTACAAAATATAAAATCTTTCTTAGCACTAAAAATAACGACAAATGCCTACGTAGTCGAAGAAGACCTAAGGCTCATCATGATTGGTGCTTCAGCTCGCTACGCTGCTCTCTCCATCAAAATCCCAGATTTAGGAGCGCCAACGTGGAAATGGGCGGGCGATATAATTAAATATGTGCCTGAAAAATCGTGGCTCTAGATAAAAACAATCAAAAGGATTTTGAGAAGACATTATGCATTTTTAAACTAATCCAATAAATGATTTGTTCTTTTATATAAGGTTATTCTTTAGGGCAGTAAATAGTAACTACAATGTTCATTTATGTATTTTTGCAACTGCCCTCAATAGTTTTACTCTGTTTCTGTATATAAAACTTCAGAGTAAAATAGTATTTTTAAGTTTAGTAAAAATTTGAATGATAAATCCAAAAATGACCTTGGTTGCAGGACCAGGACCAGGTTACCTGGATAGAAAGAGAAAGAAAAAAGAGGAGGGAGAGAGTATTTTGCCTCACTTGTCTTTTTTCTTTCTTTTTCTATCCAGGTAACAGTAACAATGGGTACCAAGTGGTAATTGTATATTCTCATATCAAAAGATCAATTTTTTTGGGAACGTAAGTACAAAAATGTATTTGCTTATTTCTCATAAAGTATAGCGATTTTTAGAACACCAAACATATCAAATGAAAGCTTGGTAAGCCAGCTTTAATATTTTGGTATAGTAAATCATGTCAATTTAATAAGTAGAGAGTTATATGTACACTAAAAAATCATATCTCGCGTACAAAATGGCTCTGAATCATATGATGTAAACTCAGATTGTACTGAATTCTGAATTGATAGAATGCAACCAAGGTCATTTTTTGACTTATCATTCAAATTTTTACTAAACTTAAAAATACTATTTTACTCTGAAGCGAACAAGTCATCTTCTACAGGCGAGTGAAGTTAATTGATACAAAAAAGCTATGAAATATGCTAACATTACACACTCCATTTTTTCTTTGTTTTTACTGAAAAGTTTGTTTTATTAAAAAACATCAAATATACGTCTGGTAGTAAATTAGATTTCCTTTAAATTAATAATTATTATTGAAATCTGTAACGTCCACCATTTTGAAGAAATTTGCGAAAAACTATATTTTTCCTAAATTTTTAAAACTTTGACCTCGTTGCACGACCTCGTAATATTGACCGATTTTGTTCAAACTTTGTATGTCGTCTTCTTATATCACCAAGAAACAGAAAATTCACAATGTTGCTAACATTTCAGACATTTGAAAAAAGAACAGCCCTAATATACCTATATATTATACCAAAGTGAAGAATCTAAATCTAAAAAAAATGCTCCCACTCCCAAAAATACGATAATCACTCAAATAAAGAATCACAGTAACACAAAAATAAAGAAAATCAAAATAATGTAGAACCTATCTACAGGCTACTAATGTAGGGTAATGCATCCAGGTTTCAGTTCCAGAAATAAACCGTGGAAAACCCGACCCACAAATCACTACCGTTCTAGACTTTACAGAGGATGGATTATATATTTTTGGGGGGGAAGGAGTACTTAACAATTAAATTGGAGAAATTAATTTTTTCTATATATACAGTTACTTATCCATATTAAATATGTCGATACTGGTGGGTAGCTCCCTGGGTACTCACTCATCCTTGCTGGTTTTCTAAAAACCCGGGAGGGGTTTTTAAGGGGAGCAATGCTTTTCCATTGCTTCCACGGAAGATTGAGTAGCATTATGGATATTGAGTGTTTCACTGGAGCCGAAAATAACTTTGTCGTATTTTGTCCATTTTCTTAAAAATTAGCTATGTCAATGGGAATACAAAAAGGATGGAAAAAAATAAAGTTTATATTTCTCATAAGCCAAGGAGTCACTTTTTAAAAACTCTATGCTTTTCTTCAATATATTTATGCACATAAAAAGTTCCTACGTTAAGAGCGAAGTATTTATTTCTGACGACGGCCATCATGTAACATCTATACGTTCACAGGATAGTTTAGAGACGTCAATTCCTGGATATTTTTACTTCAAATACTAATAGTGGACTTACAATTTGCAGAAATTTTCTGAAATCGTAAAAACGACTTTTATATTCCTATTTGCAATTTTAGTACATAATGATCTGAATATCTCCAGTATCCAGTAACAAATCTTCTTACTATCGAAGGATACGACAAACAATTATCGTATTACGTAAAGAATATTAAGAGTTAAGCTTTCGATTATAAGCTATTCTATTTTGTCCGTTTTTTTATTATTTAAAAACCCGGGTTTTATTTCGCTACCCACCCGAGTCGGTTTTTATTTAAGAAAAAACCTTGTTTTTTAATAACCCTGATACTGATAGTGCTGAAGATAAATAAAGAGGTCCCTGTATGAGAAACTGGAAATGGAGCAGGATTTCAACTATGTAGATTAAAAAAACCAGTTGATGTAAAAGTAGAAAAGAAGGATTATCCAATATCGCAATAGTAGGAGTATCCATCACGAAGTGTGTGGCCTGGCGTTGTCCTGTGAGAACACTCCACCCTTCCTGTCGACCAATTCTCTACGCCTCTTGTCGAATTGGCCTATGCTTGGAACGACCTTCGACCCTTTTCACTCAATATCGTCGTATCCATTAATCGTCGCCTGTCTCCATCTGCTATCTAAAATGAGCTGATGTCTTTCCATTTCAGCAGCATATCTCAGGCGTTGATTCGGTCTACAATATTTTTGGGTCCAATCATGCGGCACCCAAGCATATAACTTTTTTTTGCCTATATGGTTCGATAGAATTGCATCTGACTGGATATAAATAAGCATTATAGCATTAAAATTAGTTTATCAAACCTAGGATCTTATCAATGAGGTAGACCAAAAATGACCATCCCCTCTCGGGATTTGAACCTGCGCCTCCAACATTGAGAGTTGAACACGCTTTTATGCACACGGCTATCGCGCTCCCTATGGCTTTTTATTATGCAGCCTTCTACAGATGGTTTTAAATGGTTTGATATCAATAGACGTCACATGCAGGTTCAACTCTATTATTTTTGTTTTAATTGTTATATGTTGTCACAGTTTTTACGCTGGATGACTTTTCCATGGTATCGTTTTCACCGGCTCTGAATCGGTGAAATCCGTAGTTCGAAGTGATAGAGAACCATCCCCAAAAGCACCATTAATCTAACGTAACGTTTCTCTGGCAGATATGCCTTTAACAAAGAGAAGATAGAGCGTCTTTCCTTCTTGGTGAAAAAATAATCTAGAATGTCGTTTGAGCAATCAGTGCCAAGAAGTAGCACATTGCAAGTCCAGCTTGAAGAACTATAAGCCTTCCACACCAGATCAAAGTTCTTTGTAAGATCAATTAAAACTTTAGATAAGTTTTGGGGATTGTTTTTGAGAGAACCGTTAGACCTCCAGCAAACTGTGCCCTGGGACGTCGTAGAAATGGTAAGAGTCTCCTATAAAAAGGTTTTTTCATCAAGCAATTGTCCTCTCTGATGGCTTTTTCAGCAAGCCAAGGAAGGACGGAAGCATTGCAGAGGATTGTGAGTACTATTAGGTAGCAGCTCATGAAGTTACAGATACTTGTCCAGTTGGTAGAATCCTTCTAATAGAAATGCCTAAGATTTCCACACTGTTGTTGATATTCACTTCGGTAATCTTTGTCATAGAATCCGAGTACCATTTTCCATGTGATAATGCTATCATTTTCTTAGAGTTGACAAGGTGTCCTTTTCCCCAAAGATTTAATAAAATGAAGCATTATTTGTAGTCATTTAATTTGATGGACTTCAACATTGCTCTCTATGTATATTGTTATGTCATCCAGTTTTTGAACTTGGAAGAAATTATCATCCTCCTATTCCAATAATCTCACATTTTTCTTCCATGTTCTTCATATTAATCGGATCATTCGTTTGCTGAGGCAGGAGAAGAAAAAAAATATAAATTAATCATATTACAAAACACTTTCCGCTTCTATGAATACACTTGATAAATTGAAAGCACTAATTGCAAAAAAGCTTAGCCTCTTGCCTGCCCCTTCATCCCTTTGAGATAAGGGCCCATTTACCATCTGCAGCAGCAGTTTATGCCGCTTTGGGTTTACAAAACCCTCCCCTTAGCCGACAAGTCATAACAATAAGAGTCAAATAAATAAAATACTATTGGTCGTCTGCACTTGCCCAATACAGTTGAATGAAAATAGTTTTATGAATATCATAAGATTATAAGTAGATAATTGAAGAAGTTATAGTTTAACAAAATTAACTTATATTTCATTATTTTTAAATATTCACTTGTGAGATATTTTTTTAATTATTCAGAATCCATTCGTTTGATATTATTTGTGTGTATATCTGATTATTATAACATTTGAATTATGTGTGTCCACAAGAAACTTTTAAACGTTTACTCATGTATATTATTTTACAAATTTGCCTCAATTTCGAATGCATATATATTTTTTTTATGTGAAGTTTATATCTTGAATAAATAAAAAGTTTCATTTCATCTGGGACAAAAGCCAAGGAATGTGGCTTAATCGAACATTGAGGCCTGTTTTTGGGCCGCCCTGTATATTATTTCATGACAGTCAATTATATAGGTAAATGCTTTATTTATTATTTGGGTGATAACGTACATTTTTGTCCGAAGGGAGAAGGGAGAGAAGTGAGGCAAAATACTCTCTCCCTTCTCTTTCTCTTTCTATCCAGGTAACACTAACAGCAGTTACCAAGTGGTAATTGTATATTCTCATATCAAAAGATCAATTTTTCGGGGAGAGTACGTGCAAAAATGTATTTGCTTATATCTCTTAAAGTATAGCGATTTTTAGAACACCAAACATATCAAATGAAAGCTTGGTTAACCAGCTTTAATATTTTAGTATACTAAATCATGTCAATTTAATAAGTAGAGAGTTATATGTACTTTAAAAAAATCATATCTTGCGTACAAAATGACGCATGTAATGGATTATAAATGCGTCAGAGACAAAGTAAAATTTTGAGAGGATACCTTGACACAAATCTAAGAAACACATTATTTTTTTTTTTTCATAATCGATTTCTTATAGGTCAATACATGAATCATATGATGTAAACTCAGATTGTACTGAGTTCTGAATTGATAGAATGCAACCAAGGTCATTTTTGGATTTATTATCAAAAATTTACTAAACTTAAAAGTACTATTTTACTCTGAAGCGAACAAGTCATCTTCTACAGGCGAGTGAAGCTAATTGATACAAAAAAGCTATGAAATATGCTTATAATACACACTCCATTTTTTTCTTTGTTTTTACTGAAAACTTTGTTTTATTAAAAAACATCAAACATACGTCTGGTAGTAAATTAGATTTCCTTTAAATTAATAATTATTATTGAAGTCTGAAACGTCCACCATTTTGAAGAAATTTGCGGAAAACTATATTTTTACTAAATTTTTAAAACTTTGACCTCGTTGCACGACCTCGTAATGTTGACCGATTTTGTTCAAACTTTGTATGTCGTCTTTTTTTATCACCAAGAAACAGAAAATCCACAATGTTGCTTACATTTCAAACATTTGATATATATATATATATATATATATATATATATATATATATATATATATATATATATATATATATATATATATATATATATATATATATATATATACAAACCTATGAATAATATGTCCTCATCGATGGTCTGAAAAGCAAGGGAACAGGAAATGATAAAACTTCGAGTGGCTTGTGCAGTCACAAAAATGGCCTTTGAAGGTTGATATATTTATTTGCTTGATTGCTCCAAAAAATTTTTGAAAGATAAGACTTCAAGCTCTCCTTAGAAATTGTTTTTTACTTGATATCACTAAAACTCAAACAGCACCAGCCAATCGCCGTTTTTGACCTTAAAAACGGCCTTTTTGAAACTTTGAGTGGATTGTGCAATCACAAAAATGGCATTTGAAGGCTGAAAATATCTTAATCTCATTTTTTCATGACTACACAGCATAAAATTGCTTGGAGCAAAATATCGGAGCGATTGACCTGAAAACGGGACAGGCTAGTATTTATATATATACCTATGTACATATAATATATCTGCGTCGATGGTCTCAAAAGCAAGGGAACTGGAAATAATAAAACCTCAAATATTATTTATGGCCTGGGGGCTTTCTTTATTTTTTGACAAGTCCCTAGACAGTTTTTTTGAGGGATTTACTTGCCATGATTACTACCATAAATATTACTATTATTACAACCACCAGTATCAAAACATGGAAGTAGGCTTATAAACAATGGTTGCTTTGTTTTTCTATTGTAACTTATTCTTCTTTTTGTGAATAACTATGCACCATGCTGTTCAATGTATTATAAATATTTTCAGCCCATGAAAGGAAACAAATATGATATTGACATACTCAATAAATAAAAAACATTGCCTCCTGTGCTATTAATTATTTAAAAGTGACTGTTATCGATATTATACCCATTATATTTACAACTTGTGTGACTACATATCTGACTAAAATATTGGTAGTTACTTTTTTCGTGCCACGTGTTTGAATAGAACCACCTTAATATTGCTTTAGTTCAAAAATAGGTAGATATATCCTCTCCGAATCAATAAAAAATATATTAAATGCAAATCCTCCATTTGAAAAGCAACAATACATGTAAATAGGAAAAGGATTGAATCTCTTATGTTTCTGTTAAATTTGATCAATTTCTTAATGCCAATTCCAACGAGACGTTTAAAATATTTTAGTTTTTCAAATAAATGCTTTGCTTACTAGATGCTTGTGTGGTTATAAAAAATAGTTCATGTGTAAATATCTAAGCAACTTGAATATGTTAGTGTATGATAAATTCTAGGATGTGTATACCTACAATGATTATAAAGAATAAAACACCACTGAAAAGAAAGCTGTCTTGGCAATTGACTTTTACAAGGCCTTTGATTCAGTATCTCATAGTTATATTATTGATAAGCTCCTTCAGTATGGCTATAGTTGCAAATTTATTAAAATGGGGGAAATATGTCTTTGGAATATCTACTCTACATATGGAAGGAGCCAAACAGCTTTCAAATGAAAAGAGGCTGCCGTCAAGGAGACCCACTAGCCCCAAGTCTATTCTTTTTAGCCGTTCACCAACTAATTATGAGTCTTTTAACTAACGTTTTCATTATTCTTTACAAATTCAGAAGTACCCAAGCAATTATTCCTAAATTTTTTACAACAAATTTAGATGAAATTTTAAACGCCTCGTTCTTTAGTAATTTTAATCATAGTGTAAACTTTTATCCAACGTTCAGATACCCCCCCCCCCCCCTTCCTCCCAAGATATCAATCATTTGTCCTTTTTATGTGTTTTTACGTTCTTCTTATTAAGTTATTTCATGTGATATTGTGTTTATATGCACGTAAAAGATAAAATAAAGTCATGTTGTACTGAGGCAAAAGAAAAAGAATAAAACAAGTAACAGGGGACTGCAAAACAGTTTAAATTTGAAGATACGAAGGTAATTTTATAAATACCGGGTGAGCCGTATGTCAGTGGAAAATGGTCGTGATCCCAACCGTCCGGTCCATGAACATTAAGATCGGTAATTTTTATTATGAGAGGCTGAGTTAGATATTTTTCTACAAATTCCGATTTAAATTTTTTTGATAAACATCAACACTCTTGAACAAGACGTCGGCAAACAAGGTCAGGCAAATTATCATCGCGTGGATTGAGGCTGGGGAGACCAGGTCGGGTGTCGCCAGGTCCTTGAGAATTGCCACCAGCACTGTGTACAAGGCCTGGGCTGACTATCAGGCCCGCGGGACCGCCAACAACAACCTCAGGACGGGCAGGAAGGTGGGGGAGGCCTGGTAGGACAAAAAGGATGCAGTCTTGGCCAGGATCACTGAGGATCCAAACTTGTCGGTCAGACAGCTTTCCAGGGAGTTCAACATTTCAAAGACGACCATGAGGCGGTTGGTGAGCAAGGACCTGGGCCTGAATTCCTTTGCAAAGGTGCAGGTGCAGCAGTTGACACCCTTGCAAAGGAACAAGAGGTTGAACATGTGTCAAATCATGCTGAACAAGCTGAAGGGGGAGGCCATGGGGAAAGTGCTTGTGTTTTGGACGAGAAAGACTTCCATCTTACCAAGCACTGGAACAGGAGGAATGATAGGACCCTTGCCAGCTCTGCCAAAGCCGTGGACCCGTCCAACAAGTTCCAAGGGTGGCCAAAGTTCCCCAAGAAGGATATGTGGTTTGGGCTTGTTGGGAGCGATGGAAAAGCTTTTCCAGGCCTGTGGATCAAGGGGACCTTAGACGGGCTAGGGTACAGGTCCATCCTAATGTGCAAGGTCATCCCAATGTCGAACGTCACTGACAATTTTCCACTGACATACAGTTCACCCGGTACAACAAAATATTTCCGTTCCTTTTTCAAACGTTTTAAACGGAGTGGAGAAAATGAGCCAATATGTTCATCATTAGAAAGCTATATTTATAAAAATTAATGAATAATTTGAAGCCCAAAGTATTTTTATGAAAAAGCCACTGCTTGAAGAGTGTGATTTCGAAAATGAAGTCTGAAAGTCTTGAAATCAATCATTTGTGGCTTTTGATCTAAGAGGCAAACGTTCATAGCTTAACAAATCTTCTGTCGAGTTCCTTTTGTTACGAGACAAAAGGAAACTATTTTCATATCCATGTGTAGTCTACATGAGCCTTACGAAGCTCCAATCAATGTTTATAACTAGCGATTAACGATGCAAATAATATTTAGTGTCTTTATTTGCTTCCTTGATAATAAGGCATACCTAAGTAAACATAGTTTAATTATCGTTTAATAGTATTAATTTAGGAGTATATTGAAGTAGCACACAGCCATTTAAAAAAAGGCGTCTAATATCGTAGAGCAAAGAAACACTAGAGAACTGGAAAGAAAGCTTCCAAATAGGATGTTTTGAAGTTAATTTCGATCAGAGTCAATTTTCAAATAAACCTATTACATGATGACGTATACCAATGGAGAGTTATTTATGAAATGTGAAGATATCATTGAATGATTAGCTATGTTCCATCCTTTTTGTCAGACCAAGGAATTGTTTTTATAAAAATGTCAAGCAAATGCTTTATTTGCAGAATTATATTAGATAAAAAGTGAAGCAATTTGTTCCTGACACAGATAGAGAGAAGGAAGGAAGAATCAGTGCCTTAGAGTAGTAGAGTCTGGACGAGATGTTGATGAGTCATAACAAAAGCTGACAAAATCCCATAACAAACAAAATTCCATATCATAAATAAATAGGTGTTTGGATTGAATAGCAAATTTAATGTTATTCTTATAAATCAAAGGGGATATATTTTAATGTAAAAAGATGGTAATTGAGTTGAATTTGCTATGAATTGCATTATTTTTATGATTTTGCTACTATTTTGAGCAGAAATAGGATTTATATGTTGAATAACAATATTATTGCATGTCTGATACTATTCATAATGTGGGCAGCCTTTCATCAATCACGAAACCTTTTTTGTTTTTATATCTCTTGGATCAATTAGCAAAATAGGTTTCTCGTAATACTCTACCCAGAATAAAAGCAAGAAACAATCGTTCCAGAGTCCAAGAAGCATCCTACATACTGCCATCAGAGAAACCTTGTGTCTACAGGCAATTGATTCTGAAATAAAATCCTTTTTCAGGATGACAGAAGTGAAGTCAATGAAACTGAGCCTTTTCTGATGCCGCGGAAACATCTTGACACTCATCTATTTGCACTTTCCAGAGTCCATAGTGTCAAAAAGAGCACTATAATGAAGAGTTGATATTCATTGACTTTCAATACCGCAATTTATAATTTAAATATTGCGGTGATAATGTCATTGGGATTCTGAAAGCATGTTTCAATAGGGTAAAGTTCGGTATTCCTTGAAATTGATACCCTTGCTGAGATGAGAAACTTCTCAGAGTAGATGTCCAGCCTTTAGCATATGGAATAAAGTCGCCTCATTTCACTTTTAAAGCTGATCCGCAATAGTGACGAAAATGTTTGTGCGGTGTAAGAGAGGATTGCTTGTAGACACAAGGTTTCTCTGATGACAGTATGTAGGATGCTTCTTGGACTCCGGAACGATTGTTTCTTGCTTTTATTCTGGGTAGAGTATTACGAGAAACCTATTTTGCTAATTGATCCAAGAGATATAAAAACAAAAAAGGTTTCGTGATTGATGAAGGGCTGCCCATATTATGAATAGTATCAGACATGCAATAATATTGTTATTCAACATATAAATCCTATTTCTGCTCAAAATAGTAGCAAAATCATAAAAATAATGCAATTCATAGCAAATTCAACTCAATTACCATCTTTTTACATTAAAATATATCCCCTTTGATTTATAAGAATAACATTAAATTTGCTATTCAATCCAAACAACTATTTATTTATGATATGAAATTTTGTTTGTTATGGGATTTTGTCAGCTTTTGTTATGACTCATCAGCATCTCGTCCAGACTCTACTACTCTAAGGCACTGGGAAGAATATGGAGTGAAAGGGAATGGAGCGTTTGTATGAAGTCTTGGGGCACTTAGTGACTATCTTTAACAAAAATTCTAATATAGTATTTTACACCCAGAAAAATTGTCTTCTTTTAAATGGGTCCTTATCGAACAAAATAAATTTTATTAGAGCAAAGTTTTACTTAATCAAACTTATATCTGCAAAGATTATTTTAAAGTGTTATTGATAACATTATTACAGACCTATAAATGTATTTACCAATTTGTTATTTATGTAGTAAAATGTATGGTGTAAACATAGTTATTCGTGGTAAAAAATAAGATCAACTAGAGGCATATATACACTCAGAGAATGCAAACCTCCGCCGTCACGGGGTCCTTATCAGCCTTCCGAGGCAGATTTTTCACGACTGGGGCGGCGTAGAGGGACGGGGGAGGGTTCCCCTCGACGTAAATTCCGAGAAGAAGACGCTCCCGGTACCCGATTTCACAGCACAGCGACATCTATTGGCAGAGTAAACTAACTTGAAATATTAATTAGTATTTAGCTCATTTTGCATCTTAAAGATGCACTCAGAGGTGCCAAAATTTAATCACTTGTTCCTTTTGACATTTCCAACAACTCCACAAAGTTTCATCCGAATCCGTTTCGTACTTTTTGAGTTATCCTGCTTACAAACAAACCAACCAACTAACCAACAACAAACCAACGCCAGTGAAAACAATACCTCCTTCGGCGGAGGTAAATATCTAGTGATATCATGGATAGTAATATTTGTTTTTTATCGATGGAAAGTTAGTTATCACTCGACATCATGATGAGCTATGTATTTTTCTATTGCTCAGGGTTTATATACATATATAAAGAGGTAAAGAGATAAACAAAAGGTTTTTGCAACGTGATTTGTTGAAAGAAGAGGAGAGGGACTATTAAAATAAGGTTGGTATTATGCTACAAAGAATCCCTTCACTCGCGTCCATCAGTAATTCTGTGAAAAGAAATTCATCCTTAAAAATACTCATTATATCTTCTCAACGGGCCTTGATTTATGTAACTATGAATCTTTCAAAAGGATTCCCTCTACTCCACATTTTACCTTTAATTGAATAAAGCAAGTGTCAATACTCAAGATTTGTTTTTTGTTTGCATATGCCGATTAATGGAGCATCTCACTCCGAAAGTCGGACGTAGAAAAAGAAAGAAAACAGTGTAAGCATTAGTGAATTTGCTAGAATAACCTTTTCTCTATACCTAGATAAAGGCCTAGTATACCTTGCTCGCCTGTGCCTTAAATCACTGCCACACACGCCTACAAGGGAAGCCGCGTTATATAAATATAATATATATAACATAATATATAAACAATATTATATCTATTTATAATTACTGATCCTCAGGAGTATAGTAATGGGAATAAAAATTTAGGGATCCAATTAAGTCATTTTATATTATATATAAAAACAATAACAATTGATGACGTGTCTGGATATTTGCGCTTATTTTAATATCTTATTGAAAAATACTTTTACGTTTGCTTCAAAATAAATAACGAACGAAATTATGGAGGCTTCCTCTCCAGGTGTTTACTGTTCCTTGATATTATATAAAATGTTATCATTATGTGAGGGGGGGTTATGCCTCTCAACCGTTCCCTCCTTTCATAATAAAGCCATTTATATATCAATAGTGTTAAAAAACTTACCACTACAGAGAGCCCTAATTTGTCTTCTACGAGAAGGCAATTATCTAATTATAAACATTATTCTAGCATTTTCTATAGTGAAGCGTGCAAAAAAGCATTAGTGGCTAACAGATTTGAGGATATGGAAGCAGTAAGAGAGTTTCTCTGCAAGTATTTCAAGTATTCACTATATACGAACGCAGCATGCCCAATAACTGCAAATAACTATTGCTGTAAGGCAAGGTCTTCGTATCATGCAATGCATGTTGGTAGATTCGTGGGTGGCTTTTGCTAATGCATGTTCATGGTCGTGCAAGTAGATAATAGGAAATTGCATTTAATCGAATTTGTGAAATATATGGAATGTAATTATAGAAAATTCAAAATGAAAAGGTTGAAAAAGAAAGGAGTTAGATTAATCGTTATTTTGTTTTGTTTTAAAGAAGCTTTGATTACCAAAATCATGATGTTGATTTTATAGTATAAACATATATTAATTTGATGTATTTTAAATTTACCAAAAAAATTATAGTTTCACTCCTATCCCTTCCTTATCACTCCGGAACTTGATACGGTATGTCCTTGTATTGCAGAGTTTGAGATTGAGAGTTGAACACGCTTTTATGCACACGGCTATCGCGCTCCCTATGGCTTTTTGTTATGCAGCCTTCTACAGATGGTTTTAAATGGTTTGATATCAATAGACGTCACATGCAGGTTCAACTCTATTATTTTTGTTTTAATTGTTATATGTTGTCACAGTTTTTACGCTGGATGACTTTTCCATGGTATCGTTTTCACCGGCTCTGAATCGGTGAAATCTGTAGTTCGAAGTGATAGAGAACCATCCCCAAAAGCACCATTAATCTAACGTAACGTTTCTCTGGCAGATATGCCTTTAACAAAGGGAAGATACTAGAGCGTCTTTCCTTCTTGGTGAAAAAATAATCTAGAATGTCGTTTGAGCAATCAGTGCCAAGAAGTAGCACATTGCAAGTCCAGCTTGAAGAACTATAAGCCTTCCACACCGGTGCTCCAAATAAGTATTTTAACGACTGATTTTAAGTTTTTAATATTCTCATCTTCCCATCTTATTTACGTGTTCATTCCAATCTTATATTTTTCTTGAATATTAAAAAAAAACTAGGATACAATGACGCTATGTCATACATTATATTTCAATTGTTCGTTAATTACACAAACACTATTCAAAGTGAATATATATATATGTATATATATATATATGTATATATATATATATATATATATATTTCCCTTTATTATTTAATATATGCATTTTAGTGTGATTTACTGATATTCTATACAGGCTTTTTTGAAAATTGAAATAAATAAAATCCCAACGAATACGAATAGCCCCTCAATTACAAAACAGAACCCTGAGATGATACATACTCTTTAATATAACAGTAATTAAAAAGAAATGCCCAGTTGAGAAACGTGCCAAAACCGGAATTGAAGGTCATACACAGTTCATAATATTTAAGATAAATCCGTAACAGAAGAACATAAACTGAGAGCTTATTGGAGCGACTGCCAGATATTAGACATTATCTTTGAAAATCCCCAATGTAAACAGCCAAAAATTTAACTGTGCAGCTTTAGTTATGAAATATATGTTGCACCTTTCGCCCGTTTCGGCAAAATCTATTCAGTTTATTAAAAAATAGTACAAGGAATTAAAGACAAACTAACTTTATTTTATATTTTGGCATATTTTAAGAAAACTGCCAGAACTGTTTATATCTGTTTTCATTGTTATTGTCTTCTTGTTATATATTACAAATTGTGCAGTACTATTTGATCCTGTTTGTAGGTATAAATGGCTTTAAAAAAGATCTTGTCCATAAAGAACATTTTGCCTAATGAACAATTGGGTCGACATGACTTTAGGCTAAAAATATAATTTTTTCAAAAATATCGAAAAAGCTCAGAAAAATAAATATTTAGGTTCTTTTGTACATTGATATTCATAAGCCTTTGAAATATAACATAATTGTTTACATACCTATATGGTAGTCTGACTTGTTTGTTTTCTTTATTTGAAAGCTATTAATACCTTATCTACCTAAGAATACAAAAGAATTGATGTGACCGCTATAAATATTCGATTACCATATTTAATCCGTTTGATACTATTTTTAAATATCAATTCATACAAAAGCGTTTTATGAACAAGTCTCTTGAATGTACAAAGACTAATTCCATTATAAGTTTCATTCAAGACTGTTATCGTTGTTATAATCTACTGAAGTGGTTCTAAACCATTTAAATTGTCTCTATATATCTACAAGTACAAGTTTAATGTTGATATTTTCTTTATTATAGCCAGGCCTTTCAATTTATATCAGGGAAATATAATCAAAAATTTCAGACATACAGTAGAGGGACTGATGTGAGCGCCACCTATTAGGTGCTCTTCATACTAATAACATTAATATATTCCAAATGTTATTAAAATGATTGCATATATTGCTTAATATGCTTAATCAAATAGAAATGCACCCCAGTAGGTACTTCGGAATGAAATGAAGAGTTTACTCCTCACGACATAGCAGAATATTCAAGTGATTTCCCCCCTCATTTTCATATGAGGTGTAATTTCAAAATCACAACCACATTTATGCCTCACCTTGTTTATGAAAAAGGTAATTTAGACCCGTGGTGAGGCCCTCAAAAAGGGAGGGTACAAAAAAGCCTCAAATATTTATGGAAGTCTTTCTCTTGTGCTAACATGCATAAAGAATGTTATTCAATGGCTGTTTAAAGTATTATTACCTCCACCGAAGGAGGTATTGTTTTCACTGGCGTTGGTTTGTTGGTGGGTTGGTTTTTTGTTTGTTTATCAGCAGGATAACTCAAAAAGTACGAAACGGATTCGGATGAAACTTTGTGGAGTTGTTGGAAATGCCAAAAGGAACAAGTGATTTAATCGCTGTGAAATCGGGTACCGGGAGCGTCTTCCTCTCGGAATTTCCGTCGAGGGGAACCCTCCCCCGTCCCTCTACGCCGCCCCAGTCGTGAAAAATCCGCCTCGGAAGGTTCATAAAGACCCCGTGACGGCGGAGGTTTGCACTCTCTGAGTGTATGTATGCCTCTAGTTTCCAATATTTTACATAATTCTTCAAACAAGAAACTTTTATAGATTATAATTTATTGTCTAAGGAAAAGTTTAATCAGTGTAAACATTTAAAGATATAGTTCAGGAGAAGGGGCTGAACTATCAATGTTAAGGCTGAAGGTTCGACTACTCCCGAGAGTGAAAGGTCTATTCTGATCTATTTAATTAAAAAAGATCGATGGACTCATATGAACGCTAGACGTAATGTTTATATATGTTACAAGGGATACTGCGATTTCATCGAAGCAAACGCCAAAAAAATATACATATTTTGAATATGCTTTCTATATGAAGAAATTAATGCGCAAAGTATATCATTTTGATGACATTGACATACATTAAAGTGCTGAATAATGTAGTTTTTAATAATAAGGAAAAGCAAATTGTTTATAAAGCAAAAAGGGGATTCCATAGTATACAATAAACATTTTCTTTATCTAAACAACTATCGATGAAACTTCGCTTATTTAGTGAAGAAAAGGTGTAACTATAAATCAGTCAGGTTATTGATTTGGCACTAAAGTACAGTGGCGTTAAAATGAAAGGGTACAAATAAATGAACAATATAATTCGTGTTAAACTCCTATGAGAATTGGTTTGGGGATTGAATAGAAACTTAATCTTGAAATAATCATTAGCCATGCTTAATTTGTATCAATCAACAGAGGAGTCTTGAAGAGCTAAAGTATTAAAATGAAGGAAATAACTAAAAATGCTAGGGGTAATCATGATGAATCTCGGACAAATTTTGGAGTGTCAAGATATTTTACTTCACATGCATTCATATTTGATGAAAAAAAAATGGATCTACGCATTGATTTCATATTTATTAGTCCTCTGCTATATTGACGACATTATACTTTTTATTTATATCTTTATCCTGATAGAATCATACATTCGAACCTGCGCCAACAACATTGTGAGTCGAACACGCCTTAACGCCCTCTCTTTGATTATGTTAAGATATCTTAATTTATAGCATTAGTAAAAATATACAGTTCACATAAGAACAAAACTTCAAAGGATTTGTAAATGACATTAAATAACACGTAGAAAAATAGACTGTTTATAAAAATGACGTCGTAGCTCTGAATTATAGCTAAACCTCTGCAGCCATGAGTGAAAAGATACCTCATTTTTTTTTTTTCGATCGTTTTCCTTCAACCAATCATATTCGAGAAAAAAGTCAAATGGTGGTATCCTGACCATAATAAAGTATATATAGTTCAAAGCCCAATCCCTGAAGAAAAAAACTTTAACAGACATGCATGGACGTATTTAAAGGGTTGAACTGATTGGAAAGCAGATGAGAAATAGGGATTATACCGTGTTGTGAGCTACTGGAAAGGTGGCAAACATACTACATACATAATAAGGCATTTATTCCCCCTGTAGGGCTTCTACAAAAGCCTATCAAGTGTTGGCATTACTTTATATTTCCCCAGTAGGTAAGAATAATCATGATCTAAAGTACTACTACTACATGCATTTCATAAAGTTTTTAATGCAGCGGAAACAACAACAACAACATGAAGGACCTAAAGGAGGGAACTTTAAACAAATGAAGAGTGATTGGAAGGAAAAAGAGAAGCGAACAGGGTGTTTACCATAAATTAGAACTATGAAAAAGGAAAACCCGAGTGTATTTGCTGATGGAAAAGTTACTCAAGGTACTAAGCAATCAACTTAGTCAATATGTTCATCAGACACCATTTTCTCCTTCCTGTCCCTAAAGCATTTGCATACTTCTGTTGACTTCTACGGGATGGACATCATTCGGAATGATGTCCATTCCACTCCCTCGCTATGGAGCTATTCAGAGCCACAATGCTCTTGTGGCTAACCTAACACATCGCCCTCTTCAACTTATCATACAGATTGAGATCGGGTGAGTTGGAGTCTCTCCCAGCGGTCATATCCTTCATGCAGGGGATGACAAAGTCCTCCACGACTTTGAAGGACCCTTTGCGTTAGCCCTTTCCTTAGAATTGGAACAGAAGAGAAGTACCAACTCACCGGATATGTTGATGACACCACCCAGGGTCATTACGGATGCGAGGAACTTTGCGGTGAAGACCGACGGGATCTCCACACTCTCCTTTGCAAGCAGCCTTCTGGATGTCGTAGCTTCTGTCGACAGTCCAGTTATTCTCCTTGGAGAAGAAGATTCTTCCATTGTTCTTCAGGTCATTGTAGAGGAGACACTTATCGTATAGGAGCTGTATGACATTCCTGGACGCTGTGGAGATGTTTTGTTTGGCTATTCGATATGACCTGTGCTCGAGAATCTCATTCACAACCTACGAGATCAGCTGCTTGCTACCTCCACGGTTCTTAGCTAACCTGGACAAGGAAGTCCTCGGCGATGTTTTAAAGGACTTTTCAAGCACTGTAAGGAGGCGGGAAGTGTGGATTGGGTCATATGTCATTTGTGGGCATAGTGAAAAAGGTCACCTCTGTTTGAAATGAAGCTTTAAAATGGTCGGTCATTATTTACATAATTTACGTAGAAACTAAATAACACATAAAAAATTGTACATTTCACAACGCCATTCATTTTGATATAGATTTTTTGATTAATAATAATATTAGTCGTAATTATATCATTCTTAATTGATTCATATAGAAAATCCATGTGATACATAGGTAAACCATCGCAACGTCCTTATTGGTATAAGCATGGTATAAACAATACCAAATATGTTTATTCAATTTTTTATGGATAGGCAAACAATATGGGCAAATGAGTATCTAGGCGAAAAGAACACGCCAATAGGCATCGTAGTTAAAGTATTACTTAATAAGAATATATATATTTGAGGAATATCCAAAGATAATAGATAATACAAGATACACAGAACGCAATGTTTAGATTCCTCTGATTAGAAAAGAAAAACTGAAACGTCACACATGACGTCACATTATCGATTTGTTATGATTTATGCATAAAAATATCTATGTTCTCTTTCTTTTCTCTCATTATCTTTCTGTCTGTTTGATAGAATGCACTACTACTTTTATGGACTTGTGAAAAATATAAATAATCAAACCTTTTGAGATTTTAATACATTGGCTTAGTTTCAGCCTGAAAATTGAAAATCTAATACAAATAACATACTATTAGACCTATTTCAATTTTTGGCTGAAAATCATGTGAATATAGTTACACAGAGTCATAAAAATCTTATTTTTTGTATAAAATTATATACGAAGTTGTGTGGCTTCATCGATATAAGTCCACCATATTATTATTGTAATTTTTCAGATGGTGAAGGTATAAGATATACAGGCAAATCGTCTCAGTGATGACGTCACATTTTTTTTGATTTTTTTTATTGGAAATATCCCTCTTTGTTTACATGAGTTCTGCCCCCCCCCCCCCCCAGGTAGATCTCATGAATAGCCTTTTCTATGTTCTGTAAAACAGGTTTATTTTCACTTGTCTAATTAAATTATAAGTAGAGGAAGGAGATATTATTTTTATTACTATTATGTAGCAAGTCTGATTTTTTTATCAACAAAATAAAAGGTTTTGTGAAGAAATAGTCTTATTGTTCCGCTTATTTAACGCCACCAAAATTATTAAGATTTAATTTAAAAATATACTCTGTTAATTCAATATTTGTTAAAATGGTCAAGATAGAAGAGATAATAAATTATTAACATGATATTTATCACTTCTTTATTCACAACAAAAACTCATAATATTTTTTATAGAATAATTAAATGATTTTCCTGTACACTCTCAATGATTCTACTGATTATGTTTTGGATAATTAAATTACAACAACTGAATTCTTTAATCTGAATCTCTGAGATCATCACAAATCACATTTTAATGTAATTATATAACTGATCTTCCAACAATTCTGAATAATCTTTGAAACTCGTCTTGAACTTATTGAATATTTTATTATCAGAAGTTCTTTTTAAACTCAGTCTATTCAATATCGTTATATTTTTCAAAAAACTACTGACTTAAGGCAATATCAGTAGACTTTAAAAATGTAAAGAAGATCTTTAAAAAATTCTATGAGGGGGGGATGCAATTTATTTTTGAGAAATAAAGTGTCTTAACTATGAGTATAAAAAAATTACTGGCTTTCAACTTAAAATATAATAAACATCTATAATAATAATAATCCAACTAAAATCAATCAATATAGAAATGGATACTCAAAAAGCTGAGCATCACGTTCACAGTGGCAGGATGCAAACAGTAAGGATTAGATAAATTAAAGTCGAATCAATACTTAAAAACAGAAAAAATATTTTATTAAAGTCTGTTTTGATTTAGCTTGTTAAAAAACTATACCCTTTTAAATTTTATTAAAGAATTATTTATCTTTATTAAAGCAAGGCTTGAAGTGGAAATCTATATATGGCGTCCGGCGGAACCCGAAGGCTCATTGGCGGGGGATTTGTAACTCAAAAATATTATAAGCTCGTCCAGAGGAGCTCGAGGGCCCCTTGGCTGTGCATTTGTAACCACTATATGCGACATTTGTTATATGTGGCGCCCAAGTAACTCTGCATTTGTAACCCAAATATGTCATATTTGTGACTGGGGGAATCAAGGGGTGCCAGTGATGGCGCATTTGTAACCTGAAACTACCATGATTGTTTCCAGCAGATACAAATTGCCCATTCCCTGTTTATTTGTGACCCCAATATGATACATTTGCCGTAACCCCATTTAGAATTGTTGTGATCAAAAATGTGTTTTGGTATATATTTAATGGGTGTCTAAAAAATGTTTACGTCTTAAAAGTGTCCGTGTCCAAGAAATGTCCTTCTTAAAAAGCGTGAGTCTAATTAATGCTCATCAAAAAATGGTTGTCTCACAAAAATCCTATTCCTCTCCAGCTGTAATATAAATCTGAACCTACCGACAAACAGTAAATAATGATAATAATCATTTTACTTTAACAAAGTTCGTTTGTATATAGTTATTATTTTTATTGTAAATCAGGTAGAAGGTAAAGAGTTAAGTAAACAAGAAAGACTATTTTGATATGTACAATTCCTCTCAATGGATGAGAGGTTTTTTGATCAATGTTTTGATATTGATTCCCGTCTATGTATTTATTCCAACCATAGAGATGTAAAGATATAGGGAAATCCATAGTAGAGAAACATTGTTCAGATGTTGCCTGTGCCCAAACTATACGAAGTAATCTCTACTACGCATAGAAATATAAGGATATAGAGAGCTTATTCCCTTCAATAGCAGAGAAACATCGTTCAGCTGTTGCCTCAGCCCAAACTAAAAAAAGTAACTTGTACTACGTCATCGTAAGTTAATAATAGAGACAGAAAGATTTGTTTATATTGGGCAATATGACGTACTTCTCTGAAGAATCCAATAAGCTCTTTATGTCTTTATATCTCTATTATTCCAGCATAGACCTATGCCGTATTTATATTGTTTATATTATTCATTATATTTATAAATGTAACAACGGGTTTTGATATAGTAAACTTCATTATGATAATACTTTATAAATTAAGTGAATATTTTAAGCTATCATATAAATCTGAGCCTACCGACACGCAATAAATAATGATAATAATCCTATTACTTTAACACTGTTTATTTTGTATATTCTGTAGGACTAATAATAAGAATTGTAAGATGATTGTTCGTATTCTCTACATGTCTTACGAGAGTCTTTCATTGTGTTCATTATTAAATTGAGTTCAATTGAGGTGCCGCCTTTTTTTTGTTATTCCTCCCTTGCAATAAGGGCCTCAGTGTGACTGAAGGGCGACATGGAAGAGGATCAACGAAAAAAGTCCATCGTGGAGGAACAGGGACCGATCATCATACATAGGATGTTTCCCTCGTAAGTCCAATCTATTGAACTAAGGAATAATGAAAGATTGAGCAGAAATGTGGTGTGATATAGCTGAAAAGTGATAAAAAATGAACTTTGAGGGCAAATGTTGTTTAAAATAGTTTTTTTATCTTGCTTTAAGTCCTTTATAATTGCAAATGGTACTATTTTAGACCATCGTTCACGGAAAACATACATTTTCTCCGAGGCCAAACAGAATGCCATATTGAATGAAGGAAAAACGAAAGAAAGAGCAGAAATCTCGTGGGCTATAGCTGAATATGATGAAAATTTACTTTGAGGGCCAAAAGTTGACTAGCATAGTATTTTTATCATGCTATAAGTGCTTTAGAATAGCATATGATACTATTTAACACTGTCGTTTACGGAAAAAAAATATTTTCTTCAAGGACCAACAGGATATAAAATATATTGAACAAAGAGATAGAACTGAAACCCGTTGCTCAATAAGCTGAACAATTATGAAATATTTGCATGATGACGGACTTTGATGAACAAATGTTGAGAAAATGAGTATTTTTTGTATAGTTGATATTTTATACCTCCACTAAACATTTTTTATTTAACTATTACAAATCAGAATATTTCCTTCCTTTTTTTAAACCAAAAATTTACTGATTTCCCGCTTCTATTCAGAATGGACAAATATATATATATATACATATATTAATATACTACCTGTCCTACTGATTTTTGAAGTTAACAAACATCAAACTTGATAGCACACACTTTCTTACTTTTAAATTTCCTCCTTTGAAAAAACTTTCCATCTTATTCAATATGGATGATTTATATACTTTTGCAATCATCCTTGATTTACTTGACTTTCGCAAATGTCCGCCGTCCTCTAAATGGTTTTTAGGCTAAAGCGTTCTCTATATTTTAAAAATAAAATAAATCATTATTATATGGATTCATGGTGCTGCTTTATCTAAAAAAATCTCAAATGCTCGGGACGAATTAAAATGGGCAACAAAGTTCTTTGATTCCAAAACCATATTAGCTAATTCCTACCACATTTTTGCAATGGTTTCAAATGTCCCATCGAATCTTTTTGGTTAGCCGCCATTTTTTGAGATACGTTTATTTTAGTAATTGTTTTTTTTTAAACAAAACATGATAATACTATTGATTTATAAGAACATCAAAGGATACCCTTACCAGAACACATTGGATCACTTGAATGATTATAGCCCTAGTTACAAGTTTTCTGTCATTTTGGCTTGTCCTTTTTTACTCATTTGGTTCAAGGTATTTTTGGTCTTGGACTTAGCAATCCAAATCACGAATCAAATCGTTCAATTCTTAATGTGTGATCATAATGTGAGACTCGCTAGATTCACCATGTGATGGCTTGAAGTTAGGGTTCACACTTTTTTGTGGCACAAGCGCTGTCGAACCCTCATTATTACAGTTTCTGATTGTAGAGTTAACTCTTCTAGTGGTATATGAGATAGTAGATAATCTTAATGAGGTACTGTCGGTCAGGGTACTGCACACTCTGAAGCTTCTTCTTCGACAACCTTTGTTGATTGGTGGACTCAGACAGAAGTAGCAGTCACTGGAATTGTTAGAATGTTCCCTCCAGACCATTGTAAACACAAATAGCATCATACATTTTCTCTTTTTGTTCAGCCACAACAAACATGTGAAGCTGAGCTTTAGTCTTGGTTCCGCAATGTTGCTGCCAAAGTATGATGGTAGGCTCTTTTAAACCATCGCACTCATATTGCGTTTTCTGTGACGAAAAGTTACCTCACCACAATTGTAGCAGAGGTTGTCTGCTATTTACATGACGCAAATTGTATTTGCTTTCAGACCCATTTGCGCAGTTACTTTGATCTTACTTAATGCAATAACACCAAATGCTAGACTTGCATCATGCCTTACAGGTCCCCAATAACAAAGCTATGGGATTTCTATTAACCCAAGTTTCAATACGACGATAAGGGAGCTCGATAGCCGTGCGTGTTAGGCGTGTTCAACTCTCATGTTTGGGGCGCAGGTTCGAATCCCGAGAGGGAAGGTCATTTTTGGTCTACCTCATTGATAAGATCCTAGGTTTGATAGACTAATTATAATGCTATAATGCTTATTTATATCCTATCGGATGCAATTCTATCGAACCATATGGGCAAAAAAAATAAAATACCACGTGACATAGATAACCCATCGCTCAAGGCAATTCTTAGAATTGAGAGCTAAACAACTGTTTTTAAACATCACTTTCTTGTTCAGGGGTCTTGATTGTGAGCAAATCAACTCAATTGGGCCTGGAAGGACTTTGGCTGTCGTCCAGTGCTATCTGATTGATCCATTTTATAGTGAATACAACCTCCTTGCTGTAAGACCACTTTTTCTCTATGCACTTGTATGTCCTGATGTTCCTTCTTCAGGATTCTTAAAGGTATTATTATAAAATAATTTTATCTTTTAAAATGGAATTAGAAAAAGAGAATCTAATTACTTAAAAAGATATCTGCCAAAAACCAAATAATAATATATTTATATCAAATTTAACTTGCCTCCATTGGTTTACATTTTAATAAGTGTTTGAAAGTTTGAATAATCTTTTAATAAATATGTTTTCTTATATTCTTTTGCATTTTTGCAGGAAGATATATAAAAGTAATCAAAGCTAACTACGACAACGTAAACTGATTCGCAGGTAGTTTGTAATATTTTAGGATTCTTATCCGTATTTTAAACCATTTGAAAAAAATGCTTCTGAATCAGTACTTTCGAATATTTATTGTAGTTTCAAATCTTTATTATAGCGATTTCAGTTTTTGGTAGAAACTCTGGTCATTTCATTTACGTGGAAGGTTCTAAGTATTCCAATGCTTTTATTATTTTAGTATATTTTTTATTAGCTCCATGTATTAATATATTGAAATTTATGCATATTTTATGGCGTTATGCTAAGAAAATATTTTTTTCTTGCATAATGCGAGGTTTGCTTATGTATTTTATTATAATAATCACAGAGTATTAAACTTTTTACAGATTGATTATGGCTACTTTTTCGACCACAGATATGTTTTTTAATGATTTAGATACAATTTATTGGTTGATCTATAAGAGATACTTGTTACCGATTTTTAGAGAACTTTTTTGTTGTTGTTATTTCGACTAATTAATTACAATAAATAAAACATAGTAAAGGTAAGCCATCAAGGCACAATGGTAAGTAAGACAATCTATGAAATAGTTCATTCATTCAAATACGAATATAAAGGGTTGTTCAGCTAATCCGGAACACTTTCATCTGCATCAAAAACAACCAATAGAGCCTCCTAGGAAAGTTTTAAGACCATAACAAAATAGTTAAATATTTTAAAATAGTTTTATAAATATATATATATAATATCTATATATCTATCTATATAGATCTATAGTAATATATATAATATATATATATATAATTATATATTATATTATATATATATATATATATCTATAATATATATATATATATATATATATTATATATATATAATGTATATATATAATATGGTTCCCAAAGGATTATGACCACAAAGCTTTGTGACTACAGCTTTGTGACTACAGGTTTTGTGACTATACAGGTTTGTGACTACACAAGTTTTGTGACTATACAGGTTTGTGACTGTACAGGTTTGTGACTACACGACTTGGGACCAAGTATTAGGGGTCGTACACAAATCACACATATTATTGTGTGATTTGGGTTGGTTATCGATTTATTTTGGTACAAAATAATATTGACATAGATATATATTTATATATGTATATACAGATTGAATGAAATTTGAAATTGTGAATCTTTATTTTCTGGTTATTTTACAAAAGAATACATTTTTTTCTCATAATTGACGATTGGAAATGACTGTATAGAAAGAAAATATAATTTTTTTTTTAAAAAAACTATCAACCCGTTACCTGGAGGCTAACAATTGCACGTAGATATTGGATCTTATTTTGTTTATTACGATATTGGCCAACTTTCTGTGATAGTCTATTGGCTATTTCCAAATATTTCTGCTTTTGTTTCCCCGAATTTTGAACCTCAGCGTTGGCTAGAACTAAGCTTTGAAATGCAATATCATTATTATACGGTCTAAAAACTTCCAAATGGTTGGTTTTGGACTTTGAATTAGTGATT
Source organism: Caligus rogercresseyi (assembly GCA_013387185.1). Classification (NCBI taxonomy): domain Eukaryota; kingdom Metazoa; phylum Arthropoda; class Copepoda; order Siphonostomatoida; family Caligidae; genus Caligus; species Caligus rogercresseyi. Next base: position 11,605,278 of record CP045903.1, on the reverse strand, counting down.
TAAGGCTATTGTGGAACCCTTCACAAGCATTAGTGGTCTTGGGCGCACACACTTCTCCATCACGAAAATGATTCCATAGAGAAGGAGGAAACTTTGCTTCTCTGTATTCCCCGAGTCTAATCTCCGGTCCTCGAATGTAGGTGTGCTCAAAATAAACTAGTAGCTCCTGTATCGGGTCATCATAATCGTCCTCTTCATTATTTTGGTGCAACAAACGGCCTAGTTCTTGAAATATAACCAATACGTCGTCTTCAGGGACAAATGAGAGAGCTGGAAGGCATTTGGTAAGAACGTTCAATTCGGGCTTGGAATCAAATATTTTCTTCAGGCCTATTTTTGCCACCTTCCTCATAATGGATTGAGATAGGTAGATGAAAAAAACATCCCGATATTTTTGTTTGGTGGAATTCAGTCCGAAAAGCGCTCATTGCAGCAATTTCGAAATCCAAGACTACTTTCCGGGACAGTATCCATCTAAAAGTTCTTTTTTTTTTTTTAATAGTTTAAATTATATTTCATTCATACAACATTTTTGTAAAGAAAAGTGGTAGGGGACAAATGGTTAATATATAAGTTTAAAACACGAAAAATGCTTTTAAAAAATAATACTTGGATTCAATTTTTTCATAAAATATTTAAATGTTTATTAATAATTGATTCGGTCTAGGAGGGAGATGTATCTTTCCGCCAACTTGTCCAGTCCTATAGGGAGAGGGTCCCCTTGACCCGCGAGGCGTACAGAATTCCTTGAACCTTATCTAAAAGTTCTTTAATGTTTGAAGCATTCTCCTATACGCTTGGATCGTTTTATTTGGAGGAGATAATAAATACAGGGAGGGTAACTACTCCCAACTTTTGCATGGATTGTGTACAGCTGAAACCGAATTTCCGGCACAAGCTCAAAAGTTCCATCACAAAACTAGTCCGCATCCAACAAGCACTCCACTAGTTCTCTTTTTCCTAGTCCCAATATTCTTTCAGGGTCATTTTTCCAGAATCAAAAGAATAATGTCGAGATACTTCTCTGGGATATCAAAATTATTCCTCGTTGGGTTTGGAATTGCAATTATTTGTTTACGCCTCTGGTTTCTCACCATTTCCTCAAGAGCTGCTTTTTTGGGGCATCCTTTGCAAAACGTCGTCTGATACCCCCTCGGAGTTCCAAAATCCAACCCCAATATAGACCCAAAAGCAAGTTTTACATACTCTTAATTCTTGGCCGTCTTATTTGCCCCTCCCAGTGGCTCTGGCGGAACGGGAATACCAACTCACAATGAATAATTCATCTCGCCAACCAAAATCACACAATATAGCATTGTGTGATTTGTGTACGACCCTTACACTTGGTCCCAAGTCTGTGTAGTCACAAACCTGTACAGTCACAAACCTGTATATCACAAACCTGTGTAGTCACAAACCTGTAGTCACACATCTTTGTGGTCATAATCCTTTGGGAACCTATATATATATTATATTATAATTTTCTGCCCTTAAATAAAATCAGTTAATATTAGAGGTAGCAACTTTTGAATTTGACAAATTATATATACTTACATATTTTTTATATAATATTTAAATTTAGATAATTTTAATAAATTATTTAAAAATATGCTACAAATTAATTATGTACAATTTATGGTCAAAAATACATATTTATGATAAATGCTTATATTACTTATATTAAATATTCATTATAGATGATTAAATAACGCATCAAATATTAATATAATAATGCATTATATATTTCCTATAGGCGCTCTTCAACAAAGAACATTAACTACCAAATGAACTAATAATGTATTATATATTTTATTATTTTTCTATAATATGATATATACATATATTTGCATTATTATCAAATATCTTAAGATATCATGAACTATTCCTTAAGATATTTATTATTTATTACTATATTATGATATGTATTTTTATATCATAGATTTTATATCTACTGAAACGCAGGAGATATTTATAAGAAATGGCAGAATTAATTATTTTATGTTAATAGCTCTACACATTGATTGAGTAATAAGTATGTGCCGAGCCTTTTGATAATATATACAGCAAGAATAAAGAGGAAGTAAATTTTTTACAGTATAATAACTTCTATACCAATATTGAAACATTTTTTTTGGTACAAGTTTTTAGCCCTAGGATAAAATAAATAGTTAAGTGTTTAACTATTCTATTGTTCCGATTTTGGAGTGATAAACAATAATAAAGCCATGGAGAAACGTAAACGTGAAACTGTAGTTGAATTAGTGCGCGCGGGACATGGAGCTAAGGCCAATGCAGTCACATCAGTTTAAGGAATGGGCGCTGTTTCCCATTCCTTTAAACTGATGTGACTGCATGTTTCACGAGTTTTAATTGATATTAAACCCTATTAGTTGATAAATGACAACTCATAAGCTGGGCCCAAAAGTCATTAGTTTCTTTTAAAAATGTATTTTATACAAAATTGTCAATAAGACAAAAATTCCTATTATCAAATTTTTGGACACAAAATGTGTCATTGTGCATAAGTGGTTTAAAAGAATTCCTAGAACCAAAGTAAAGAGTTAAGTAAACAAGAACGACTATTTTTAGATATAAAATTCTTGGAATGGATGAGAGGTTTTGTGATACATGTTTTAATATTGGTTCCCTTCAATGTATTTATTCCAACCATATATATATATATATATATATACATACATATATATATATAATATATATATAATATATATATATATATATATTATATATAATATATTATATATTATATATATATATATATATATATATGTAATATATATACACAGAGTTGGTCGAATATTACTTTGAAAGTAGTAAGTAATATACTACTTTTTACTGCGTAGTAATATCTTTTTTCAATATTAGTTATTACTTCACAAAAGTAATATACTACTTTGAGTAATATACTACTTTTTTGAGCATTCCGAAACAATAAGTAAAGGCAATTCATACAGGATTTATAAAAATCCTCACCAAACCTAGTTTGCATTTTTATAATAATCCAATATATGATATTGTAATATTATAAAGTGAGCACATGGCTCAAACTAATAAAGTTGGTGAATTCAAAGACTAAAAAAATGACTTCTTACATTATGAGAGGCATAGGTTTAAATTATCCAACCCAAGCCCTCGGGTCCCGCCTGCCGTTATGGGCTTTTATTTAGGGCTGAAACCCACCGCCAACTCTGGCTAGGTATAAAGGAGTCCTTACTTTCAATCTCATACACCCCAAGCCCTCGGGTCCCGCCTGCCGTTATGGGCTTTTATTTAGGGTTTAAACCCACCGCCAACTCTGGCAAGGTATAAGAGGAGTCCTTACTTTCAATCTCATACACCCCAAGCCCTCGGGTCCCGCATGCTGAAATAGGCTTTTATTTAGGGTTGAACCCACCACCAACTCTGGCTAGGTATAAAAGGAGTCCTTACTTTCAATCTCATACACCCCAAGCCCTCGGGTCCCGCCTGCTGATATAAGTTTTATTTAGGGTTGAAACCCCGCCAACTCTGGCTAGGGGTGTATGAAATTGAAAGTAAGGAAAGGGAGCTCGATAGCCGTGCGTGTTAAGGCGTGTTCAACTCTTAATGTTGGGGGCGCAGGTTCGAATCCCGAGAGGGGATGGTCATTTTTTGGTCTACTCATTGATAAGATCCTAGGTTCGATAGACTAATTTTAATGCTATAATGCTTATTTATATCCTATCGGATGCAATTCTATCGAGCCATATAGGCAAAAAAAAAAAAAGTAAGGACTCCTTTTATACCTAACGAGAGTTGGCGGTGGGTTTCAACCCTAAATAAAAGCCCATAACGGCAGGCGGGACCCGAGGGCTTGGGGTGTTGAGATTGAAAGTAAGGACTCCTTTTATACCTAACGAGAGCTGGCGGTGGGTTTCAACCCTAAATAAAGCCCATAACGGCAGGCGGGACCCGAGGGCTTGGGTGTTGAGATTGAAAGTAAGGACTCCTTTTATCCTTTTATACTAACGAGAGTTGGCGGTGGGTTTCAACCCTAAATAAAAGCCCATAACGGCAGGCGGGACCGAGAGCTTGGGGGTGTATGAGATTGAAAGTAAGGACTCCTTTTATACCTAACGAGAGTTGGCGGTGGGTTTTAACCCTAAATAAAAGTCCATAACCGCAGGCGGGACCCGAGGGCTTGGGGTGTATGAGATTGAAAGTAAGGGCTTAGAGGAACTTATTTTCTTTACGATACAATTCTCCATAAATAACGAAAAGTTGTTCTGTGTGTTTGGTCTATGGAATCCCTGTATTAAATATCATATTGACGTGCATTTTTATTTTAATAATAAGCAGTTTTATGTCCATTGGGTGACGTCACATACATTCACAGATCATAAATTTTCATCAAAAATGCCTGTCGAATATTTTTTTCACGAAAGTAATATGTAACTAGGATATTACATATTAGGTATTACTTGAAAGTAATATCTAATATGTTTGTTCTTTCTAGTTATTGCGCAGTAATATCACAAAGTAATATATTACTCGCACGCGCGTTAGGGAACAACACTGTATATACATATATATATATATATAGAGAGAGAGAGAGAGAGCTTATTCCTTTCAATAGTCGAGAACCATTGTTCAGCTGTCGCCTTGCCCAATATAAACAAAATAATTTGAACTTCGTCATCGTAAGTTGATAATAGAGATATATTGGACACAATGATGTACTTCTCTGAAGAAACCAATCAGTTCTCTATGTCTTTATATCTCTAGGTCGTATTTATATTGTTTATATTAATAAGTATATTTATATATTTAACAACGGTTTTGATTGGGTAAAGTTCATTATGATAATGCTATATAGTTTAAGTAAAGGGTTCGCTCTAATCCGAGAGAATTATGTCCTATATTCTAATGCATGCAATCAGAGAATGTAAAGATAAGGCCCTGTTATCTTAGTGTGTAAAGGAGTTTCCATTTTAAGAAATATAAAAATTATTACCTTATAGAGATTAATATTGAGGTTTCATGACAAATATAATCGTTTTTAAGCTTGAATAGGGTCAATGATTTCGTTTGCATCAAATTTATTCATAATTATTAGGTAAAGAGCTCCCTCCAATTCGAGCGAATGATGTCTTATGGCTATGAGAGAGTCGGGACTTCCACGGGATCATTTATGACGAACGGATGGGGGACTACTACTGCGAATGGGACTCTACGTTCTCGGAGTGTCCAGATCGATTCCACTCAATTCTACTCCGACTGGAGGACCTGGACATCTTGAATCGATGCGTGGATATGAAGCCCATGCGAGCAAAGGAACCGGACGTGACTCGGTTTCATGACTACGAGCTCTTGGAGGAGCTAAAGAAGATTGCTAAAATCTCGGATGTGGAAGAACTTAAAAAGATGTCGGAGGAGTAAGTATACTTGGCCAAAGACATGATCTTAAATATGTTGTGTACCTATGAATATGGATATTTAAAAACATCCCATCCTTGTTGGAATGATGCAAGAAAAAATACTAAGATTGACTCAATCTTTTTGGTATTCAATCCCATGGTCTATTTATCGGCATGCAGTTGTAGCGTAGTTAAAAAAACTTTAATATCATAACAGGACTATCACACCCGGACGAGCACCCTTCGACAATCATCCCCTGGGCTTTTACCCCCCGTTACACTTATGAAGTTAACTATGTTTCTTTATGACAAAATTGTATTATTGTTTGAAACCCATGTTCCTAATATCGGTGAAATAAAATGTTTTCTATTTGATTAATTTACATTTATATCATTCATGAAATTTTATTCTTTTCGTTTCTTTACATTATAACTTTGCAAATGTATCCCTTAAAGTTTTTTTTTATAAAATCAACCGTTTGTAACTGCATGGTCCTAGGAAGTAGTAAAGGAGCTTACGATTCTAGCTATTAACAAAAGTAACGTCACTGGTTAGCACGCAGTCACAGTTCTTTGGAATTGGAATCTGTATTATATGATCGATATTAATTAACATAGGTTTCAAACATTAATGCAATTTGTCATGAAGATAACATATTTAGCTTCATAAGCAGACTTTAAGGGATAAAAAATATTAGTAAGGGGGGGGGGGGTTAAAGTCACGGGGGGTGATTGTCGGAGGGTGCTAGTCCGAGGGGTGGTTGTTCTGTTACGATATTACGAAGATTTTTTTAACTACGCTTGAACAAATCTTCTTTCAGAAAATACTTGTTAAAGGTTGACATTGAATATTACTAGTTCATTACTCCAAAACATAACATATTAAATTATATATGGCTAAGGATGGTGAGCTGCTGACGTCATCGGTCATATTTACAAACCCCCTCCTGGCCCTGTAAATCTATTGATGACCCCATAGCTAACCGTACGTCATTGATAAATTTTTAAGTCTTATTGAATAAAACCCTAAATTAAATCCATGCAGCTGTGAAAACCAAGTCGTATTTTTTATGTAGATAAATTTATTTAGAATATCAAATTTTGCCAGACTCAAAGGAGTTAAAACTACATTCTACGAGGTTTTATAGAAAATTTACAATTCCTCATTTGAAATTCATTTCTTTGTCCCCATTTTCTTTCACGTTATCATTTGCATATTCATGTGTCTTTATTCACCAGATATGAGCGTATTTATCTCCACCCCAATGTCTTCAAGTGCGCCATGCTAGCGGCTGGATGCAGCATCGAACTAACAAAGTCCGTCTTCTACGGGAAGCTTAAGAATGGAATGGCAATTGTTCGACCTCCTGGGCATCATTCTTTGAGTGATACCTTCAGCGGACACTGGTATGAAGTACAGTTAATACTTGCTAACCTGATGACAAAATCGACGGGCTAAATATATATATCTATAGTTAGGGATAACAAAAAGGTTGTTCGCACAAACTTACCAATAAACATGTTTTGTTTTCCGCGACCGATAGTCGGAATGATGGATCATTTATCGCCAAATATGAGCAATCAAAATAAGTATTATTTTATTTTGGAGTATGAGCACTTTCTGTCTTTTAATGAATGGGTAAAATACATAGAGATATAAAGATAAAGAGAGCTTATTGGATTCTTCAGAGTGTCCAGAATACAGCTGAGCGATGTTTCTCTGCTATTGGAGGGAATAAGCTCTCTATATCTTTATATCTCTATGGATTATTCAGAGAAATACGTCATTATGTCCAGAATTCAGCTGAACGATGTTTCTCTGCTAATTGGAGGAAATAAGCTCGCTATATCTTGATATCTCTATGGTGAATAGGAAAACTCCAATGAAAATATTCACCAATGACGTCATGGATGTAGGCCAATGACGAAGAAACCATTATTATTCTTAATTGAATCAATTGAATGAAGCAACGACTCCATAGAGATATAAAGACATAAAGAGCATATTGGATTCTTCAGAGGCATACGTCATATTGCTCAATATAAACAAATCTTTCTATGATCAACTTACGATGACGTAGTTCAAATTACTTTGTTTTTTATTGGGCACAGATATACAGCTGAACGATGTTTCTCTACTATTGAAGGGAATAAGCTCTTTTTATCTTTATATATTTATTTGTTATTGTAATCAAAGAAATATAAAGGCATAGAGAGCTTATTGGATTCTTCATAGGCATACGCCATTTTGTCCAATATAAACAAATCTTTCTATGATCAACTTACGATGACGTTGTACAAATTACTTTGTTTAGCTGAACGACAAAGTTTCTCTGCTATTGAAGGGAATCAGCTTTCTATATCTTTATATCTCTACGGTTGTAATCATAGAGATATAAAGGCATAGAGAGCTTATTGGTTTCTTCAGAGAAATACGTCATTGTGCCCAATATTAACAAATCTCTCTATGATCAACTGACGATGACGTAGTACAAATTACTTTGTTTGGTTTAGGCACAGGCGATAGATGTACGACGAAGTTTCTCTGCTATAGAAGGGCATCTCTCTATATCCTTATATATCTTTAAACGACTCATAATCAAAAAATAAAGAATGTTTATTTCATTTAATTATGTGACGATACATGAAGGATCACTTTGATGATTAGAGTTGGAAATAAATAAAAGTGAGTTCTCAAGTTATTAATAAGTGAGTTTGTATCCTTTTATTATAGCTCTCACAAGCTTACTGACAAAGATATGTTTCTCTTATTCAATGAGAAAGGATCCTAATTTACATTGTTGTTGTATCAAGAGCATACATATCGTTAGAAAATTTGGTATTTTGGTTTACTCAAAGGATCATTTATAAGGATACTATAGTGGAGTTTCTTGTCCTACAACGTGATTGGTTGAATAATAAATAAACAGTTGCCATTATGAGAAAAGGCATCATGCCACTCGCAGCCCTTGAGGAGTGAACATCAACTTAACATAGATAAAAATATCATGAATTCTTTGAATACACAATTCCCGCATTATAAATTCATAATAAATAAATGGAATAAGCTCAGGAAAGCAATGCATGTTTATTTTGTTTGATGGTCATTGAAGACAAACAGATCCTAAGTTTGACAATATGGCGTAGAAAAAGAAGGAAAAAGAGTTGCGAACGGAAAATATGTTTTTGATGAGTTTGCGAGAAGGACAACCGGCACATTATTTTTTCTTTTTTGTCCTCTTTTTTCACTATGGCAACTAAAAATGTTCTCCCTGAGTGAATATGTTTGGTTGAACGGTATAAATCCAATAGTAAATATAATTTTCTGTAGAAATTGAATAGATAAAAGTCTAAATAAAATACAAATTCTTCATATGACACTAGTTTGAGCCATATAACTTGGGGGTTGTTCTTGGGCTTAAGAATGAATTAGAGCGCATTATTTATTTCAGTTTCATCAATAACCCTGTGCTGAGTGCTCACGCTGGCTTTGACATGGGAGCACAAAGAGTCCTTATTGTGGACTGGGATGTGAACCATGGACATGGAGTTCAGAGGGCGTTCTACGATAGCAATCGAGTCCTTTACTTTTCAATTCATCGGTAAGACACAATGATAATTAGGAATGGAAATCTGGAGCTTAGCCTTGGTGATTACGGATTCTATGACTGTTTTTGGCCGTGAAAAAGAGAGAGGGGTAAAGAGAGGGATAGAAGGAAAGAGAGAGGGAGAGAGAGAGGAGGAAAGAGTGAGAGAAAGAAAAAAATAGAGAAACTTCTCTCTCTTTCCTTCTATCCCTCTCTTTACCCCTCTCTCTTTTTCAAGGCCAAGGTTAAGCTCCAGATTTCCATTCTTAATGATATTATTCGGCTGAGCTAAGGATAAAAAATAAAAATACACATGTTAAAATCATGTTCATAGAATTAAGATTAAATTTTATGTTAAATTGTTCATCATTGTTTAAATATTTATTTCTATTGTGCAAGATTCAATCACATTTCCTTTTCTTTTATTGTTCTTTATATTTATTACCTATTATTAGGGAGTACCATTGATATAATTAGATGGGTCCAGAAAAACATAGTTGTTCATGAAATTCATAAAAATTATTTCGAAAAAGAAAATTTAAAAAACCTTCAGGGACTCCCGGAGCATCTTGAATTTAATGAAACACTTGTATTCGCTCATTTCATTCTCCGTCTGCTCCAAGTCAGAATAGAAGTTTCAACTTTCACAACAGGAACTGGCTACAGAGATACAGATTTTGGTTTCAGGAGCGGGGGTAACAGACCGGTTCCACGTCCGTTTGGGGAAGAAACTCTCTTGATTCAGCAGAAGCCCGAGTACGGGCGTTGTCCTACAGCATGAGGCACTCCTTCAGATAAATTATATGCTGATTGAGTTTGTTGAAGCGGTTTCCGGTCATTTGAATCATGTCCTCAATATTTGTCAAAGTATAAGAGGCATGTCTCTTCCCCAAGGTAAAATGATTGAAGTTTTTTCTCCGTCTTCTTTTGGTGGAAACCCACGAACAGATATCAGGGAAGGTTTATAGAAGGTCTGTGTACTATCTTGTGTACTATTTTGTTGATCGTGTACTCAATCAAACTGAAGGAGTGAATATCATGTAAATCCATTTCCAGCGGTGAGAGTAGTGATAGATGGAACTGGTGCGATTATCATTTCCTTAATTTCCCTCCAGCTCTGACAAAACAAAAATATATTATGGGATGCCTATGGAATGTTTGAGCTATATTGTATACTTTTCGAAAAAACTAGTTTATTATACTAGGTAACAGGATTTTGCCCCCAGGCTGAAATTCCTAATTTGTATCCCATTTTTTATGTAGATTCCAAAAATACCACTTACAATATCGTCCGACAAAAGGTTTAGCCTTTAAGACCTTTTTTGAAAATCATAATTTTCATTATTTGTAATGGTTCACGCCCAGTTATCTTCGTCCAAAGTAAGAATAACCGCAAATGTCATGAGTATTTATTTTTCTAGTATGTCATGCATTTCAAATCAGTTTTTATAATTTCAATATCGTTCATAGTAATCGAAAAAATAGGCTTTATATTTCAAAAAGTTGATCCTCTTTTTAGTGATCTATTTAAGCAGATATATATTTTTGCTTCAAGACCCTTGACTATAACCAATATGTAATATATTTTTCATGTATGTCAATACATTTTAGAACAGTTTTTATAATTTCGATATCTGGGATTTTTATCGATTAGTAGAAATATATTGAAATTATGCAAACTGATTGTAAATACATTTACACACTATAATGAATTAAATGTATATGACATTTGCGGTTATTTTACTTTGGACGAAGATAACTTCGTGTAAACCATTAGAAATGATGAACATCATGATTATCAAAAAAGGTCTTAAAGGCTAAGAAATGTAAGAAATAGGACACAAATTAAGAATTTCAGCCTGGGCGAAAACAAAGACCTTAATTTTGTTACATTGTGCTATTTATGGTACACTCGAATACACTTTTCCTACGAAATGATCAAAAGACAATTAAGTATCAACAAAAAGTATATACCAATCTATATTATTAATTAGATATGATCACGGACGACATTGGCCACACCTGCGGGAGTCGGATTACGACCACATCGGGGCGGGCAATGGGGAAGGATACAACGTAAATGTTCCCCTGAATTCAACTGGGAATGGAGATGCAGAGTATCTGGCAATATTCCGGAGCTCTTAATGCCTCTAGCCTATGAGTACCGCCCCAACTTAATCGTCATTGCTGCTGGCTATAATGCCGCCGTTGGATGCATTGAGGGAGAAATGAACGTAAGGAATCATTTGTTGAAAGATGTTTATAAATTTATATTTACTCGCTATTTGGATGCCTACGGCGCCCATATGTTCACCCGTCGGAAATGGGTAGTTTTTGGAGCTAGTTTGTGAGTGAAACAGACCTTAAAGAATATAAGAGAGGAGAGAGAAAATAATTTTCTGTTTTGTATAAACATTCCTCATAAAAAGTTTGACTTTGTACAAAGAATATGTCTTAAGTCACATGAGATACTTTTTTCTTTTTCTTTTTTCCTCTCTTTACCTTGAAAAGTAGGTGGTTCAAATCAGACAAGGTCTGCATTTTTTTCTTCATTTCTGGTCCCATCATTTTGTATATAGTTGTATTAGGTCCGTCTTGACCCATGGATTCCATAGGTACCTTCAAAGTTCAAATCTGACCGTAAATGTGGGAGGAGATAGCGTGCGGACATACACACGGACAGATACATTTGTTGAAAGATGTTTTATGAATTTAGATATATTAAGCAGGCTTTTGAGCGTTCCGATTTATCGTTATTTCGGTTCGCTTTACGATGTATTAATATTCCTTCTGTTCCGCTTAAAATAAGAAGGTATTTTAAGCTGATATAATTATAGCCCAGAATATTTTTTGTAAACAAGCATTAGTGGCTCTCTCCATGTCAAAAGAATCTCGTTTTTTTCTCTCTTCAAGGTAGAATAGAAGTTCATGGTTAATTATTACGATGACGAATTCCTGTGTGATGACTTTAATTGAACAAATATAGAGGGTTTTCTTTCATATCGCCCGTCACAGTTGGGATTATTAATCTATAATTGGTAGATCGGAAGTACTGGAGGTCGATTCTTCCACAGATGCCGATATTTTTTTGTTTCCTTCATGAAACTATCGAATACAGCGACATATTGCATTATTCGTGTTCATCGGCAGCGATAGTTCAAAAGTTTTTAACATCAAAATGTTGATATTTCCTAAATGAATTGTTCCCTCGTTAGAACTGGGATACCCATTGATATAATCGGTATTTCGATAGTACTTTCGATGAGCGCTTAAGATTACTAACCTAATCATCAACTGCATCGAGACTATAATGAACGTGTTTTCAGTAGAACTTTTAGCTTATATATTAGGGATATAGACTTAATATTTTTCCACAATTTACCACTGATCGACCTAAATGATGGCCACAAGCCTGAGCCGGAACTTTGCACAACTGTCCTTATTGAAATTCTGGGTCCTCAATGATTATTAACCTTTGGTGTTCTTTGTGGTGAAAGGGATCCCCGATAGAGAGTTTTTCAGCCCGTCAGGCAGGTGTATGGCGACCAAATGCCTTTGTCAATTAATCTTAGCGTATTGGCTTAGAGCAGGGATCAGCAACTTGCGGCTCTTTAAAGCTGCCCTAGTGGCTCCCTGAAGCTTTTCCAAAAATCCTAGAAAATGTAAAAAGATGGGAGAGGAAAATATATAGTAACATAATGTGGACCGTATGAAGGTTATGTAAGGAATAATTTTTTTGCGGCTACAGACATATTTTTTAATATTTTTTGGTCCATTCTGGCTCTTTCAATATTTTAGGCTGCCAACACCTGGCATGTGTTGGCAGCTGTATGAGGCCTCGCACCATTTTGTTGAAATATCCCCTCTGTCCCATAATTGGCATGAACCTAGGAGAACCCTGCTCTCTTGAATGAGACAGTTACATGGATCCTCTTTGTCTCCAGTTGTATAATTTATCACATTATATTTGTTTATTATGTTGTTTGTATGTTTATCAATTAAATCTAGGTTTGATATAAAAAACAATAAGTTGAAGATATCGGCAATAAATATTATTGGACGGGAAAAAAAAATTCAACTCATAAATTAATCATATCTATATTTAGTAAAAATATCTTTTAAAAATAACTAATAAGTTATAACTGATATACAAGACTATTTGTTATTAGCAATAACAAATAGTTTTGCTTCATAACGAAACCTTTGAACGCAATTTGGGAGGGGGGGGGGGTTAAGGGGCCGGAGGTCAAACCCAAATCCACGATTTCTACGATCATTTAGTTCCTTATAACAAAACTTTCGCAGGGAGTAAAAGTTTGATATCTTAATATTAGGTTTCTAAAATACCCCGTAATGTACATATGAATGTTTCCTAAAAGTTGTAAGCCATGGCTGCTCCAGATTCAAAGTTATGATTTGAAAAGTCTTCCAATGCCCAAATCTCACCAGCTCCACCTATTCATACTTGGTGTGGAACATCAAGAACATCACAACTGAATGTGATTACCTTAAAACAAAAGTTAATCCATTTTTTACTTTTTAAATAGGTTTCCCCAGCTTGTTTTTCACACTTGACGCACAGCCTCTGTGCGTTGGCGAATGGAAAGGTGGTTGTTCTTCTGGAGGGTGGATCATTCATTCCGTCCCTCACAGAGGGCGTTGCTCAGACGGTTCTAACATTGATCGGTAATCGAGTTCCAAGGCTTCCATCCCCTTACAAAAAGCCCAAAGACGAAGTCCTTCAAACCATTCAGAAAGTCAAATGTATTCTTCGGGACCAATGGAAATGCTTTGAGGTAAAGTGAATTTTATGTTTACGATGCACGTTTATGATTAACTTATCGTGTTCCGGATATCCTATCCGTTTTGCAAGTGAATTCCTGAATTATATTTTTTAAACGACTATCAATCCTGCTTTAAAAGGTGTAAATATTAATAGCAAATCGAAAGTTTGAATACTAAAAGTTATCATCCAAAAGGAATTTCATTTCTAAAAACTTTTTCTTTATCTCCTCCTAGAAATTGTCAAAATGAATCATAAAGTATAACGATTCCGAGCTATTATTATCAAAAGTTGTACATTTATATGGAGCAACAAAATCAAAAATGTTCTGAGGTTTGATAAGCGGATGAAAAGAGTTTGATGCCAATGCTATGTCAAGCTTTTGGAAATAATAAATGAGGAAATTCCAAGTATGGCATTTTAGATTGAGATGCAGCTTATTAATGGAGACTAAAATAGTCGTTTATTTTTCTTCTTTTTTTTATTTTGAGAAAATGAATTATAAATGCCACTTTATATACTTTTGTATCGCAATTTTATTATAATTTTCTTTATTAAGATATAATAATGAATATCTCTTGCAATATTGCGATAGAATATCGCAAATCACAATTGATCACCGACAATTTAAAAAAATTCGATCTCGAAGCTTGAAAATATGTAAATACATGAAGAACCTCTTTCAATTATGTTTTTCGTTTAGTTTATTATGTCGTTTGTTTGTTTTATTTCAGATGCACACAGATCCGGACTCAAAGACCCCAGAACCAACCTGGAAGGATCCCCCAATCAAAGTTGAATCGGAAAAAGAAGAGGAGTCTCATCCCATGGAGGATGAGGATAAAACCAAGGAACTGGAAAATAAATTTGAGGATATGATTTCCAATCTCCCTAAACAGTTGAGCTCGGAACACCCAACTCATGAAAATAATCACAAAATAAGTGCCTATCTCTGCTTCAGCAGTGACGAAGAGAAGCTTGATCCTGAGTATTTAAATGATTCCTCTGAGAAAGTGATCTGGCTGCCAACACAAAAAGCGCTGAAAGAGGAGCTAGAGTGGTTGTCCATGCAGGGAATGAACGTCAAGTCCTCTAGAAGCTCTCTCTTGGCGGCTGGGGCAATATTTCAGGTTGGTGATGAAAGCTTTCTTGCTCTGTTGAATATAGTTAGAGGTGTAATAAGTAGTATGATTATTTCCGGAGGTCAGGATGGTGTCTGCTGAATCAACTGACGAAACACATATATGAAATAGGGACATGGCTTACCTTTTTACCAACTTGAGATAGAAAAAGAAAAAAATCCTCTCAAAATGGTATTGACATCGAGAAATATCTACGTAAAACGGTAAGCCATACCCCGAAAGACGATAGGATGTCTTTAAACAATATTTAATATATTAAACAGGTCAGGCATAGGGTTTGTTTATAAGGCCATAGGAAATCTTTTATGTCAGGGATGATGATCAGTGACGTGCGTTGAGGCTCTGACTTCATCACTCAGATATATATAGGATTAAACCTTCTTACTCTATGCTTTAGTTTTGTAAATCCCACAGTTGACGTCGGTGCTTCTCCACCTTCACTAGCCTCAACGTGCGTCAATTATGACTTTGTATAACAACCATAGGTAATGGATACAGTACTGAGCAAGAAGACCAATGCCGGGATTTCCCTTATAAACCACACCAATGAGACCGGCATGCATGACGTTGGTCCCATTTATGGGAAGCTGAAGCACAAGATCCCACGGACAATGTCCATCATTCTGAACGATGGAATGATCAGCCCCAAGCGAAATTCTTTCCCCTGCGAGGATGACTCCATCCTCCGATTTAACATTCTTCACAGCCATGAGGAAGATGAATGCAATCCCTTTTTAGATGCCTCGGATGATCACGCCAACAAGTACGATGTTACCATTCGCCTCGGGAAATACACGCAGCCCGTTGACTCGGATTACTTGAACCTCATATACCGAATTCTACTTCCTATTGGGTAATATATAAATCATTTTTTATATAGGGTGCTTAAAAAGACAAACGAGCAACAAAATAAAAGGATTAAATATTTTTTTTCCATTTCTATGTAATCATGAGAATATTACAAAAAGAGGATCAATGAATAAATGCCCTATTAAACCAATCAAATAAATTTCTTCTTTTTTATACATACAACAGCGAGAGGATGTGTAGTTTTTTTGATAGAAGAAATGAGGCAACGCGCCCCATCCAATTTTATTGGTTTTCGAGGCAATTCAGGCAATAAAAAACGTTTAATGCCGCTTTTTATCTCTGGTTTATTCCATACTAGATTGAAATATTTTGAGCGCTTTCCTAATACAATAAAAATAATGAATTTTAACTATTACATTGTTGAGCCCAAAAATACTAGAGATGTCCATATGAATCCACTATATTAGTCCCATGGTAAACGCGATTAATTGGGATGGGAGGTGACCGTGTTGATCAAAAATTTACGTTTTGGATGCTTTTGATCACCTTGAGATGTTTTTTATACGAAAAAAAGGTGTAATACCAGAAAAATACCGGTTACGAATCCAAAGCCAGTCTCCGATCCCGTTAGGAACCACAAATATGGTTCATAAGTGTTGTGTTCAGACACGTCTTTTGAAGGGATCACTTTGAAATGTAATCACTGAATGTAAGTGTTGAAGGATTTCCTTTTTTTATTCCCAAGATTTAATAAATTGTTTCACAAAAGCGGAGCAGCCATCTTAGATCACTATACGATAACTCTTATAGTGTCAAACCTTAATTTTTCCCTTTGTTGAGTATCAAATTGTTATATAAATCAGTGCAAGGTATATTGAAGAACAAGGTACGGACATATTGCCAATATAGTTGAGTTTTCGCACTCCAGATATTTTTAATGACGTCATACCGGCATGCAGGAATTAATTTTTTGTAATGTGTTCCTTCCTACTTACGTCATATAAATATATTTTTTGATGATGTCACAAAAATAATAAGATACCTTACGTTTCACTATCCATGAAACATGAATTAAACATATTCTTGTGCCAGTAGAAATAGACCTTTTTAATAGTATTTTTTATTACTTTTTAGCTATGAGTACTCTCCAGACATTGTGATCATCTATGCCAGCCTCGGATCCGGATCTATTTCTCCCATTGGATTTAGCCACCTGATTTATACTTTAAGCTCTCTGGCGAATAGTCGAATGGTCGTCATATTCGAGGGTGGATGCAATCCCTTCGAAACCCCTCGATCTCTCCATAGATCTGTTAAGACTCTCCTAAAACACGCTCTCCCAAACTTTGAGGCCTTCCGTCCAAGTGACAAAAATACCTTCATCATTGAAAAATATCGAAGGCATCTCAAGGATAAATGGGAGTCGCTTCAGGATTATAACCCCTGATGATGTCAGTCACTTATTTTCCTCTTTTGATTTGTTATGTAATTAATTTGTGAAAGAAAACAAACACAATTTAAAAAAATAATATTTTATTTTCGCCATACTTTATTACTTGTCTTTTTCATATGTAATATAATTATTAAAAAAAGAATAACTTAAAAATTCAATGACATATGGATTATGTTGAAGCCCTTTACAGGATTAAGCAAATAAAAGAACTGCTCCATAACTATATGTTACTAAGAATCTATACTCTCAGAGAGTGTAACACTGGTGGCAAGCTTCACATCGTATGAATACCACATTTGTGGCCAAACGATAATATTATGGGTAAAAAATCAACTATATCATATAAAAGTGTAATTTCGAGAATTATTCAAATCCCTACACGAAATGATTTTTAGAGTTATAAATAAAATTCGTTATTGTATCCGAGTGATAAATGTTCAGTGCTCAAAGAACATGTTTCTGGTATATATAAAAACATTTTAATTATGCACCCAAAAACGAATCCCATCTCCTTGAGTATTTCAAAGCAAGAAATTTGTTTGTTTAAGTCCAAAGAAGAGCCCCAGAACACCAAAACTTAATCTGGTATAAGCCGGTAGATGTCTGCTTAAGAATAATTATCTTTACTCGCTATTTGGATGCCTACGGCGCCCATATGTTCACCCTTCGGGAATGGGTAGGTTTTGGAGCTAGTTTGTGAGTGAAACAGACCTTAAAGAATATAAGAGAGGAGAGAGAAAATAATTTTCTGTTTTGTACAAACATCCCTCATAAAAAGTTGGACTTTGTACAAAGAATATGTTTTAAGTCACATGAGATGCTTTTTTCTTTTTCTATTTATCTAACTCCTCCTCCTCCTTTTCTTTTTCCTTTCTTTACCTTGAAAAGTAGGAAGTTCAATTTTTTTTTCTTCATTTCTGGTCCCATCACTTTGCAAATAGCTTTATTAGGTTCGTCTTGACCCAAGAATTTCATAGGTACCTTCAAAGTTCAAATCTGACCATAAATGTGGGAGGAGATAGCGTGCGGACATACAGACGGACAAAGATTGGTAAATTAATGTATAGATTATTAATAAATTATATTTACATAAAAAGGTTGTATATTTTTATCAGTTGATCCTCCAAGGAGTGATTTTTTTCTTGTGCGACCGCTGCCAATTCAGCCCTTTCCCGCATTGTGCAGACACAATCGTGTGATATGTCCTAAGTGTTTTCCAAACTGACATAGATGATTTCCTAAGAGCCGCTTGTGTCTGGCAGATAGAGGCAGGAACAGCATCAGGATTCCCTTTTGCTTAGTCAGGAAAGCTATAATTATCCACTAAAGTATTGAAACCGTTTGAATAAGTAGTGTGTTTACTTTTACTTGCATAATTCCAGGCTTGTGAGCGTTCAGCTTTTTTTGCGTTCAGCGTTCAAAAAAAATTAGCGTTCCGTTCAGCGTTCTGTTCAATGTTTTTGCGTTCAGCGTTACTTTAGCGTTCAGCGTTCAAATATTTAAAAAAGTACTGCGTAGTGATGACGGTTTTTTTTTTAGAAAAGAATTTCCAAAAAAGTACTACGTAGTGATGACGTTTT
The DNA here is from genome assembly GCA_013387185.1 of Caligus rogercresseyi. Classification (NCBI taxonomy): domain Eukaryota; kingdom Metazoa; phylum Arthropoda; class Copepoda; order Siphonostomatoida; family Caligidae; genus Caligus; species Caligus rogercresseyi. Next base: position 11,586,530 of record CP045903.1, on the reverse strand, counting down.
TTTTTTTGAAAAGAATTTCCCAAAAAAGTACTGCGTAGTTATGACGTTTTTTTTAGAAAAGAATTTCACAAAAAAGTACTGCGTAGTGATGACTTTTTTTTTTAAGAATTTCCAAAAAAAAGTCAAAGAAAAGTTGGGAAAAATTGAACGCTGAACGCAAAACTCTTTTTTTTGCGTTCAACGTTCAGCGTTCAAAAAAAGTTGCGTTCCGTTCAGCGTTCCGTTCATTGAACGTGGATTCAGCTGAACGCCGTTCAATTTTGCGTTCCGTTCACAAGCCTGCATAATTCCTAACAAAAATCAATGTTCGAACACCTGAAGCGACCACAATCCCCTCTCACCCTTCCTTTAAGTCGATATTGTCAAAAATGATTACCTTCTTCTCAGTCATGACCATAGAGATATAAAGATATACAGAGCTTATTCCCTCCAATTAGCAGAGAAACATTGTTCAGCCATATTTTGGACACTATGACGTATTTCATTTCCTCCAATAGCAGAGACACATCGTTCAGCTGTATTCTTGACACAATGACGTATTTCTCTGAAGAATCCATATATATATATATATATATATATGGTATCCGGACAATTCCCCCCCAGTCAATTCCCCCCTGGGCAGTTCCCACCCGGCGAATTCCCCCCTAGACAATTCCCCCCTTGGCAATACCCAACCGGCAAATCCCCCCTGGACAGTTATCCTATTAAAAAAATAAAGGAAAATATATCATAAAGTCTAACTTATACTAATTTGTAAAAAATCGTTGTCAATAACTTTAATTTGAGTGATAGATTTCTAACCAAAGATAAGGCACATCAAAAGGAATATTTTCTTTGTTTCAAAATGCACAGTATTTAGCCAATGATTTTGGATATTTTCTTGACGTTGAATTCCCATCTATATGAAAAAAACATTTTAACTAAAAGCAACCTTAACATGAATATATTTTTTGAACAATAATAAATTGTATCAATAAAAAAATACACCTTCCCTAGTACCTAGAATTCTTACCCTGGTAAATCACATTAGTATACGTATACTTAGTAGTACTTATATGTACATACATAATAGAAATAAAATTTTGGTTTATCATTTTTTATGAAAGTTGTGTTTTTAAATATTTTTTAAATTTTATTTTCTATATATTTTCTAAATTACACACATAGAGATAATTCAAAAACAATATAAAAACATATTTCTAAATGTTTTCAAAATGCAATATTCTGAGCAATAGCTCATAAATAATCTACAACTTCACGATTCTCATAATCTTTCAAAATGGTCAAAATTCGTTGATTACAATCGCGATATCGTCTTCTTTGAAGAGGTGGAAGATGACCTGCAAGCTGTTGAATAATGTCGATACGAATCAAGTTTTCTACATTTTTTAAGAATTCAAGGAGCTTCCATATAATTGGATGGCAGGAAGCAACTTGCGAGGAAAACCGACGATGCCATCTTTTCACATTATTGTTTGTCCGTGGTAGTCCTTCGTCCGTTTGGTTGAAGATATTCCACAAATTTATTGCAAATATGGCGCGACTACGGAGAGCATTTCTTCCATATCGACCAATGTAAGTGTCCTCGAAATAATCGAAGATTTCGTCGAAGTCGGTATTAAACTTTTCTTTAATTTTATGTGCGAGTTCTTCAAAGGCAAAGGCAAGGGAGTTCGATAGCCGTACGTGTTAAGGCGTGTTCAACTCTCAATGTTGGGGGCACAGGATCGAATCCCGAGAGGGGATGGTCATTTTTGGTCTACCTCATTGATAAGATCCTAGGTTCGATAGACTAATTTTAATGCTATAATGCTTATTTATATCCAGTCGGATGCAATTCTGTCGAACCATATAGGCAAAAAAAAAGACAGTAATAACATCTTTTTCTGGTAAAAAAGCAAGGCAACAGAGGTACCATACAATATATGGTAAATTCTGTATCTTCCAAATATCGCTGCTGCAATCCTAGGTTCGTAACCTTTTTCAAAATATTTGAAGATAAATGGTAGAAACATCCTTTTACTTTGATGTTAGGTTTCAAATGTCCAATGGCATTGATATTACCCAGGGGGGAATTGTCTGGGGGGGAATTGTCTAGGGGGGAATTTGCCGGGTGGGAACTGCCCAGGGGGGAATTGTCCGGGGGGGGAATTGTCTAGGGGGGAATTGTCCGGATACCTATATATATATATATATACATATAAGCAATCTATTATGTAAATTAGTCTATCTAACCTAGGATGTTATCAATGAGGTTGATCAAAAATGACCATCCCCTCTCGGGATTCGAACCTGCGCCCTCAACATTGAGAGTTATACATGCCATATCACACTGAGCTATCGTGCGCCAAATCGAATTTTTTTTATCGATAAACGATTGCATCTAAAGTTAAAAATAAGTAAAAGAGAGTCATATCATATTTTTTTCAGTTTATCCTTATAAAAACTTGTAATGGATACTTACTATGATAATTGGGAAGAGCTTCAGTATATCGAATATTACTTACATCTCAATTCTCGGGGAGCTTCAAGGTTTTTCCAATATCTATGATATAACATCATTTCGAGGCATTCTTTTTAAAGAATCATTTAATACTTTATTTATTTCAGAAGCCGCAGTGAGTTTTTTTTAAAGAGACATACAAGTTCAATCTAGAATATATACTACCGACAAAATCTGAGTGTGGCGGAACCTGTCATCTCATACATCAACCCATCAGAAATCATATTTTATTATGAAAGATAATAAATATTTATATATACGAGTATATCACCAAAAGCCAACAAAAGATGCAGTCTTGAAGATGACATTTTAATTTATATATTTTTAAATAAATTTATTTGTAATATGTATTTGTTGAAATGGTGTGTTTTAATGAATTTATTGAATATTGTACAGACTTTTGATAATTTTAACTTTATAATGCTTATTTCTATTCACACTATTGTAATTATATCAAAACAAACATTTTTTTGCCTTGTGAATACTCCTGTGTTTTGTTTTTCAGTTTATGTAAGGAATTAATTTTATAATAGCTGTTTAGTTGATTGTAACATTATGTTAAAATGATATTGTTGAATTTCTTATTGTTACAATGATTTATTGGATGTGTTATATACCGACGCAATAATTTTAAACTATGAACATTGTTTTTATGCTCTTTTATTAGCATTTGTTTCGAGTTTTATGTATATATCTCGTTTTTAGATTTACATAATAAATAAACTGATAATAAAAAATAACTAGAGGCATATATACCTACACTCAGAGAGTGCAAACCTCCGCCGTCACGGGGTCCTTATGAGCCTTCCGAGGCGGATTTTTTCTCGACTGGGGCGGCATAGAGGGACGGGGGAGGGTTCCCCTCGACGGAAATTCCGAGAGGAAGACACTCCCGGCACCCGATTTCACAGCACAGCGACATCTATTGGCAGACTAGGCTAACTTGAAATATTTATTAGTTTTTAGCTCATTTTGCATCTTAATTCTACACTCAGAGATGCCAAAATTTAATCACTTGTTCCTTTTTGCATTTCCAACAACTCCACAAAGTTTCATCCGAATCCGTTCCGTACTTTTTGAGTTATCCTACAGACAAACAAACCAACAAACCAACCAACAAACCAACGCCAGTGAAAACAATACCTCCTTCGGCGGAGGTAATAATGAGAACTTATTTAGCCAATAAAAATATATATTAATTATTTGTTTAAAAAATAAAATAAAAAATAATAATGAATATAAATAAAGGATTTTTTTTTATTACTGAAAGTTTGCTATACAGCCAATAAGATATTTTGATATTTCCATATTTATCTTTCATATATATTTTCTTATCGCAATAAGTCAATATTTGTTATCTTCAATTATGAGAATCGCTTAGAAATTTGTTTTCTTTTGTAATTATTTTGCTTTATAAAACTATTATATCCATAAAGGGATGTGTTGGATAGAAACCAAAATATCATACAAAATTAAGGACTTTGAAAATTTGAAGGTCTTCATAGAAATAATAATCCCCATAGCTTAGTAAAACTATTTTGAATTGACCATATCGCAAGGAGAAAAACACAGCTTCCGCTATGTAAATTTTAAATCGGTGAATGTACACGTAAAGGGAATCGTTATATAAGATAGGTCGCTGTTTGTTATCTATTCATTTGTGTATTATGTATAAAATTCATTAAATTTGTATAACCCATTGTTCTGTCTACTCATTCAGTGATAAGAATGTGTAGTTGAAACCCTGGTTTAAATAGATAAAATATTCATAAAAATGAACTATAGTCACACTCTTTGATAATGTTCAATGTATAGTTTCATATCCAATCCTATGTCAAACATAGAGTCTTATCAGTCATTTATTGATAATATTCTCGAGGTGAAGAGAAATGTTTAAAAAAACATCTTTATTTTACTTATACTGGTGTGGCAAAGGGTATTTAAATTTTTGATTCTGACTTCCTAACGATATATGTCAACAACCAGTATCAATTTAGCTACTGTTAACAATAATGAAGGCTTCTATCTGGTTGCAGACGGCCTTACATCTGTTTCTGATCTCATCTTTGTTATTGTTTTTGTAATTATTTAGACATATCTCTGAGCCTGTTTTATTATATTCTCGCAACCTTAATTTTCTTAGCGAAACTAGGGTCTACAGATTTTTTCACCGCACCCGGTGTAGGAGGAGAACCAAAGTCCAATTTAATGCTCAGTAAATAGTAAACTATTTATATTACAATAAACATATCTTACTATTAAAGAAAATAAGGAACCTTGCAATTCCACTAATGCTCATTATGTAGTGAAGAGACGAAGGATACGTTAGATTTGCTCTTGTAGTACTAGCTAGAAAGTAAATTTGAAAATAGATATAGTTATTTAAAAAAGTTCATTTGGAAGGGTTTACACAGGCTGACCCATTTTTAAATCACGTAAAAAGTAACTTTAGTTTGGACACTATAATGCTCGAGCAATCAATATAAGAGAAAAATGGTAAAAAATCGGTAAAAATTTGGGATAAAATTAATGAAAAAATGAAAAATGTCAAAAGGAGAAATGTTACTATATATAAAAAAAATAAGTCATATTAATGGGATTGAAGTAGATTTATATTATTTATGTAATTATCCTAATCAAGGACTGGTAATTCTAAACATGTAATCATTAAATACTTTAAACTGAGTCACTGAAAATTGCTTTAAATCAAAGAAATATTTTACATTACTCGATGAAATTTATTTTTGAAGATATATCTTCTAACTATTATTTTTTAATTTCCTCTTCCAAAACTCAAAAAAATTCCATTTGTTTGGTCATTTTTCCTTAGAGCATTTCCATAGGAAAACTGACCAATAGCATATTACAGGCTCTCCAATCCAAATGATAAAGATATAAACAAGGTTATGCATGAATTAATGCTATGGGATTTTATTTTCTATCATAAAAAAGCTTTTATCATAAATATGACATTTTCCAAAGTATATTAAAAGTCAAGGATTGTTTATATTTTCCCGGAAACTGACTTTTTTAATTACTTTATTGATATTTTGTGTAATTACGTATGAGAACATATATTAATAAACATTTTAGTTTAAAGTTACTACACAAAATTAAAGTCGTATCACACTAATAACAAAAATAAAATAAACAACAGTAAAACATCTCACGAAAAAAACACAACAAAAAGGACATATAAATAGTCAAAATAATAAATATCATAATTTTCTGTAAAAACGTAAAGCATTTTGAGGTCCTTCGTTACATTCACATAGCAGGATGAGTAGAACTTCACCACCTCTCCAGCAAGCTTCCACCGCTCTCCCGACGTCCATGGAATCTTGATTCTGAGGGCCGAATACCGAACTGCCCCAGATATTAAGATCCTCCTCAGATCTTCTTCCCTGATGAGATCCCCCGAGGCTAATTGATCGGCCAGTAGGCTTTTACAGCTGGAGAGAGATAATGCATAGCTGTCTCGTCTTGACAGAAGCTTTGTGAAGATTCGAAGAAGAAAGACCGAAGAGAAGTAAAGGAGCAATATGTGCGTCTTTTATATGATTTATATTGATTTTTATATAATCTCTCAAAATCTTGAGGAAGGGACAACCATAAAATGCACGAATAATTGAATTAAAAATATTTCCCCAATCCTAACATGGAGTATAAAAGAACAAGGATCTAGAGGATATTAGGAATAGTGCCGATAATCGCTTTCCGGAAAAAATCATAAGATTCTTCTCTTCCAACACTCAGACAAATTTAATTCTTTCAAGTAGAAATCTGCAATTTTGTCCGCTCCCTCACTTGCATTGGACTCAAAGTTCATCCTCACGTGCCATGGGACGGGGACAAGATGATTTTTGCCGCTCTTTTCAACTCAAAGATTTGATATATCATGTAGAGAGAACTGGATTGATGATATATCAATTTGTTCCAATTTTAGTGGGGCATCCAAATTCTTAAAAAATATTTTTTATTGCTATTTAACCGAATGATGTTAATAATTGAAGATTGGCATTATCTTGGTTTTCAAATCCAAACGATCCTCTGAATAGTTGCAAAAAAGGGGGGAAACCTTTCTAAAATGCCGTTGGAGAAATCCGTGCTAATACAGAGTACCTTGTATGCCCAACTTGAAGATATTTTTACCCTCCACTCAACGTCGGGGTTCTTTGATAAATCAATCAAAACTTTTTGATAGATTTTGAGGATAATTTTTGAGAGAGCCGAAAGTCCTCCTCCCAGCATATTCTTGGGTCTTCGTAGTGCAGGTAAATATTTTTTATAGAATAGTTTTTCCAACCAACAATTTTCTTCTTTGATAGCCCTCTCCGTTAAACTAGGAATGGCAGAAGCTTTGTAAAGTGTAGTTGGTATAATTATGTAGTTATAAATATATATTCTCTTTTTAATGTTTGATTTCCTCCTTTTGGGAATGTTAAAACTCATAAAGTTATGAAGCTTTGTCTAGTTGGATTCCAAATGACCATACCTTCACCATGAGATGCCCAAAATTTCCACACTGTCCTTTACGTACAAGTCGGCTATATTAGTCCCTGGGTCAGGATTCCATTTTCCTAGTGGTAACACCACTGTTTTTTTATAGTTGATAAGCAACCCCGACTTTCTTCCAAATGCTTTTTAAAAAATTAGTACCACTTGAATTATTTTTATTAGTTGGATTTCAGAATTTGCCTCAATGTATAGCGTAACATCATCACCATACCTGTCCAAGATCAACTTCGTCGACCCCACGCTGGTTCCAAAGCCCCTGTATTTTTTTGCAATTGTATTACTGAGTTCCCACAGTCCAGCCGCAAAAAGAAGTGGAGCTGAAGGACACCCCTGACGACAGCTTCTTTTAAATATAATGCTATCACTTTCTAGGTTCCCCATAGTAATAGTGGAGGTACCATTAAATAACAAGGATCTTATAGGGTTGAAAAACTTTTGGGAAGTAGTTTTCTGACTGCTCGCATAATGTGACCATGAAGAATGGTTTCGAATACTTTTTTGAAGTCAACAGCTACTAAAACCCTAAAAGTTCCATTGGCATTGACAGCTTCGATGGCACATTGAATGTTTCTTGAAATGTCCGAAATTTTCCTGTCCTTTAAAAAGCCTTTTTGGTGTAGTCCAAGTTTGCTATTTAATATGGGTTCTATTTCACGTGCAATAACTCCCCATAAATTATGTAATTATCGCTTAGGATAGTAATAGGCCTCCAATTGTTCATGTCTGAAAGCGAACCTTTTTTGGGGATTAAAACTATTCGCCCTTTTGGTATGTCCTTTGGGAGACCACCTTTCATTTCCATACCCCGTCCTAGATGTAGAAGGTAAGGTACCACTTCTTTGATGCAGTGGGAGTAAACTCTGCCTCCAATCCCGTCAGGTCCCGCGGCTTTGTTGTCATTATAAAAAAAGTTATATGATAAAATATTTTTTCAGTAAAAATTGAGGGACTCTATTTTTAGAACGAGGGAAATTGGTCCTTTCAACTCCTAAGATGCTCTGGAATTTTATATGGAACCAGTCTAAAATTTATTTTCCATTTGTAATTTCTCGTCCCTTGTCTAAAATCCTGGTCACCATAGAAGCTGGCTGATCCTTATTAGCAAAGAAGGACTTAACTTTTTTGTTGACATTCATCTCCGAGTCACTCTTTTCCTGTAATTCAATTTGTTTAATTTCTGCACATTATTGAAACATAGCAGTGTCGGCAGTAATAGTTCGAGCAAAGAGAGAATTACTGTTGAGAATGGAGTCAAGATCCTTCCGGAGCAGGAACTCAGTTCTTCTGTTTTTTTTGTATAAACTTCCTGGTTGTTTGTCTGACGATATACATATAATTTTTTTAGCTTGCTTTTCTGCCCAGCCAGAGGGTTAAAATTATATAAAAGATTTCCTTGTAGTTTGTGTATAAAAGAGGCATCTTTAAAGATCCATTTGGGTTTTTAAAAGGTAGTCTATACTTAAAATAATTCAATTCAACTTCGATCAATTTATGATCAGACCCTGGTCTTGAGCAATATGGGCATTTCTTATTTTTGATAAAATAGACGGAGATGCAAGTGCCATATCAATCCTAGATTATTTCCGTCAAACCTCCATGATATGTTGTTTTCAGGGTTGAGAGTTTGAGTGACGTCAATGAAATTAAGTTATCCTATTACTCTTACAAGACTTGTTTTATTGGAATATTGGATTTCTGATTTATTGAGATCGACGTTGAGGTCCCCAATGACCAGGAGAGGAAATAGATCTCCTTTACAAGAGTCTATCATAGTTTGAAAAAACAAAGGACACTTAATGTTTGGGCCATAGGCGTTGAGGAAGTAAAAACCTCCACTCTTACTTGGGACAAAAAAATTATGCCAGTCGCTATCAGCTGAGTATTCCTTGACACGAATACAACCCTCCATTTTATTAGACACAAGAGACAAAACTCCCCGTCTACTTCCAGAACCGGTGAAGAAAAAGTTATATGTGTCAGGAATACAGTATTTGCAATGCAGGGAACAGGAAGCTGATGTTGGTGCTTTTACGTCCTGAAGACAAACTGAGAATATGTTTCATTTTTGCATGTCGAAAAACACGATCCTTTCCCCACCTAGTGTTCCAAGAGATTATTTTTCCCAGACCTAAGTCATTTCTTTGATCGGTTCGTAGAGGCTGGACAAAAAAATCATCGATTTTTGTTTGCCCTCCACCATTCATAGCAGTATTAAATTCGTGTACGAGGGTTAACTCTTTTGAATCTTATTAGGATTTTCTTTTTCAGAAGGAGATAGCTCCGAACTGGATAAATTTCTCTTTGATATTGACCCTGACCTAGTTCTCGCCCCCAAGATCAAATCAGAGTTAATATGACGGTTCGTTGCTTTAATACATGAAGGCTCCACAATAATGGGGACTGCAGAACCCTCGTGATTATCAACAATCAAAGGGGAACCTGAGGGTTCTTCAACCCGTTCAGCCACTTCGGGGGGGCTGAGGAGAGCATGACGATACAGGGACAGCTTCAATGGGGTTGACATTAGGGGCTTCTGTTTCAGTGATTGATGGGTGAACACTGGCAGAACCATCCACCTCTTTTTGAAAAAACTCACTATTGGACTCGTTATCCTCCACCTGTATAACCTCCACAGAGGGTTGCTGGGAGTTGGACATATCTGGGGTTGTTTCTACATTATCATCAACTACACTTGAGTTTATGTTCTCAGGAAGGATCGAGACGTCTCCAGTGTTCACAGATTGTGGGTCAAGAGTCGTATTGGAGTTGAAAGACCTTAGCGTCTCTTTTAAGGCCTTATTGTAGTCTTTTCATCTAAGTCGGGGTTTGGGGCAATCCTCTTTGAGATGTCCATGACTAAAGCAGTTTAGACATTGAAGTCTAACGCCCCTGTATTTTAACCTTATGAGCAGGGCTGTTGGAATTTGGAACAAAAACAATTCTCTATATGCCCAGAAATAGGCGGGGGGAAATGACTAAATATGCGAAAAACTATGCGGAAAAAGGTTAAATAAGCAACAAAAACCCTTAATATGTGGAAAAGTAATGTTTATTCTAAATAAATAAAAATTATGTCATATAATCATTGTTCCACTAAAGATGAGCATATCTTTTACATGCCTCTCTGTCAGACTGGTTCGCTGGTCAGACAAAAGAGACTTTAGTTTGGAGAATAGTCTTTCGCAGTCCACAGAGTTAATTGGAGCGCACGAGAAGAGGAACGGCAGTTTGGGATCATCTTTGAGCTCCAATGGCGCTCTCTTCGAAATTCTGGAGTAAAATTTAATTGTTTCGAAGTCCGGGTTCTTCTCAAGGATACTGTTCAACTTGCTGGCAAAGGGGTCAATGGTCTGCTGCATCTGCACCCTCTCAAGGATTCCAATGTTCTCCGTCAGTGGAAGGCGCTCTTGCAGGCTTGAAATGGCGCGTACCAGTTGAGTAATGTTACCACCCTTTATGAATGCCAACTGACCCGGCAGTTTTGGGTCCTCGGACAGTTTCTTGGCTTTAACGATTGCCAAGCTGTCATCATAGAGAGATTTCATGAAGTCTTCAATCCCCTTGAAATGGTCGAGGTAGTAGAATCCCACTTCGAGCCAAGTTCCTCGCCTGGTCAGTAAAGGCTCTGGGACAGGAGGAACTTGCCTGGAAGCGGCAAGGACCTTCTTACGTCGAGGTGCTTTGACAAACACCTTATTGATCTCAGAGATCAGTCAATCCACTAGAGGAAATTCGTAACGAACCAATTCAGCCACCCTATTGAGAGCGTGACAGATGCAGGTGACATGTATCATGTTGGGGAAGAGTTCCTTCAAACCTAGCCCGGCCTTAGTAAGTTGCTCAGTGACAAGCAGGTCTAGACTGTTGTAGTCAAAATCTTTACCATACACCTTGAAGAGTGCCCCTGTCACGGTCTGTTGAATGTTTTTGTTGTTGGCAACATGGATGTCAAGCATGTCCAACAGGAAGGGTCGATCCTTGAAGCGTCCATCGAGGGGCCCAGAGAGGACTGCAGTCATCGCTCTGCCACATCTGTCAGTTGCCTCATCCACAAGAACAAACAACCTCTGATCCTGCAGCCGTTCCTTCTCCTCATATTACTTACTCATATTTCTCCTTTGCGTGTGACAGAGACCACCTAATTGGCATTAGCTCGTGGCAGTACCTTTCAATGTAGGCCTGGAATGCACGTCAATCAGACTTAGCAATTGGTATGTTGCACTCCACAAGCATTTTGGCTTTGGCTAGGTTCTATAGCTGGCCATTCGTCAAGAGAGCCTGGAGATGGACCTCTGAACCAATACCTGTGTCCTTCTTGTCCTTTTGCATCTTGAGTTTCTTTTTGTGGGCCTTGTGTTTTCAGTATGCTGACACACTGTGCAGCGGCGGTTGGCGGGACAGGATATGGAACAGAGCATGCAAAAAAAGGCTTTTTGTGTCGGCATTGTATTTCCAGATAGTCTTCCCTCCAAATTCCTGCAACAACCTATGTGGATCAACGGAATTGGGCATATCGAATGTAGACGTTGAATATCTGTTGTAACCTAAAGTATGTTGTTGCACACTGTAGAGATGGATGAGCTGAAATTAAACAGACAGACCTCCCCCCACCCCTGATATTTAATGTGTATTATAGAAACAAACTGACTGTGTACTTTTAAGAAGACCCTATACCGACTGCCTTTTAAAACCCAAGGACAATTATTTAAAATAAATACATTGCAGATAAAATACAAAAAGACGAGATATAAATGGATAGGTTAGGTGAATTCCCAGATTGATTGCAATATACAACTGACTCAGACTGAGTACAGAGTCCATTTATATGGGAGATAATTGGATCGTGAATGCACCAATCAGAGGTGCAGAAATTTCCTGATGCCTAGTAAGGATTCCCCTCCTTGGCGAGGCAATCGGGCGGAAATTCATTATTCCTCTGGTTTGTAGTCACGTGTAAACGCTCTTCTTCTTCTCATGGCGCCATTGTGGGGAAGTTTAGACCCGTAAATACTGAATATATATACCTACATATATATATACAGGGTTGTGAACGGAACGTAAAATTGAACGGCGTTCCGTGGAACGGAAGAATTGAACGGAACGATGAACGGAACGGAAAAAATTGAACGGAACGCTAAAATTTGTCTTTTTGCGTTCCGTTCAAATAATATTCAAGAAGAAATCGCCCAACCTCGATTCTAGTATGTATTACACTTTTTTATCAGGTTTGTTGTCGATCACTAAATTTAATTATTTAGTTACTAACAGAACTTTATTTATTTCGTTCGTTATCCCTTTCGATCATTATCGTTCTGACCACCAAACTAAGGAGAGGGAAGCTGCGTCCAGGTGTAGGGTGTTAATTGATGCACTCTCTTTTGGGATCAAACGAAGATTTGGAGCCTACGTTGAACGTAGGGAGATGCTAATTGCTTCAGCATATCTCCCTGTGTTCAAAGTAGGCTTTTTAGACATCGCAAAGCAAGAGTTAGCAAGAAATTATTTACTAGAAGAGGCCGAAGGACTGGAAGATTTTCTTTCTAGACAACTTTCGTAAGAACCAGCAGCGGAAGAAAAAGGCAATTTCTTTGCCAAGAGACCGAAGAAGACTGACTCAGCTAAGCAGGAGGTTGACCGCTTCTTAACCAATGAGTCTGAGGCAATGGAATCAATTATTGCTTCTGAAAGGATTAAAAAGACTTTCATTCGATATAATGTTATACTTCCCAGCAGTGCCAGTTCGAAGAGACTCTTCTCCAAATCTAAACTTTTATTGCGAAGGACAAGGCAAAAGATAGGAGATGAAAATTTCGAAAAACATCTCCTTCTAGCAGCAAATAAATAAACTTTTCGTAACTATTCCCAGATAAAGCAATAATTATGAGTAAGACCAAGAAATTTGGTGGACCATATGTGGGTGGGATTTTTACATGTTTGACTTTTCATATTGTAACATTTTTGGGTCGGGGTAAAAAATGATGTTAATTTTTTGGGCCGAGCCTCTGTTTCAATTATTTTATATCTTAAATATATCATCGCATTTTGTAAAGTTTTTGGAACTTTAATTGCGGTAAATAGCTTCAAGTCGAAACTATTAAAGCCTGGTTTAAAATTTATACCCGATACATACGAGGATGCAGTGAAAAGTAAAGAGCCTTGTTATGAGAAATTTTTTGAAATCCAATTTTTGAACGGAACGCAAAATTGAACGGCGTTCCGCGGAACGGAAAGAATTGAACAGAACGATGAACGGAACGGAAAAAAGTGGAACGCGTGCAAGCTGTATATATATATATATATATATATATATATATATATATATATATATATATATATATATATATAAGTACAAATTACTTTGTTTATATCGGACACAAAACTACAGATGAAGGGAATAAGCTCTCTATATCTTTTTATCTCTATGGTTTAGAAAATGATTTCTAGGAATAAATGATATGTATAAAAAGGAAAATTATAATATACGCAAAAGCGGCCAAAATATATGTTCAGCGCGTATTTGTATACACTTCAATATAGACCATACAATAATTATCATCAAAATTGATTAATATACGAAATCTTTTAATATTTCAGGACACATTTTCTTTATTTATCTTTCAATACATTGTATTTAAAAGAAATACCCTTAAACTTCAGAAACAATAACGGGAAATGAAATAAAACTCCTCTCAACAGTTGTTTACAAACAATAAATAATGAACATCGTGTTCAAAAAGGAATATATTTTTATATATGATACTCATATATGTATGTATCTCTGTATATTGACCGTTTCTTCCGCATGTCATTACTTCCTATTTCTAAAGGCCTTTTTTCCTAAACTGAAATCTATTAAAAAATAATAACATATTTTTTGAATTATTAATCTGTTAAATACAGTGTAATTTTAATGTATACCATAAAAATAAAAATAAAAGGAAAATAAATAAATGATCTTCATAACAGTTGTTTACAAACGATATATAAATTAACCTTAGTGTTTAATTTACCGTATCAATTATATATAATTGTTTACGTTGGCTTGAAATCCTTAGGATTACATTCTGATGTTTGGCACTCAAAAATCTATGTATCTATGCATATTGACCATTTTTCCTTATGCTATTACTTCCTTTTTGTGTAGATCATTTTTTCACCTTTTTTTTCTAGACCGTTTCGTTCCTTGGTTTCGTCGTATTCCTTATGTAAGAGAACATCTTCATTTCTTCTTTTAAAAAAAGAACGAATACTCTCCTGTTTCTAGGGACGCGTCTGCGTATAGTATATATAATATGTATTTGTCTTCAGCAGATCCAGAGAGGGAGGTAAAAACGAGGGCTTTGGGCATTTATTATCATTTTAAGAAGTATCAGTAGTAGTAGTAGTACTGTCAGGAGAAAATACTTGCAGTCATTTAATCATTACTAGTCTTTCAACAAATCGACGGAAAGACTATTGCGATAAAGATGGTGAATTGGACTCTTGTGGGTGCTGTTGGCCTTCCATTCATTGGAGCTGCCTATGGAAACATCGTGACGAAAAAACACATCCAGTCGGGATGGTATGAGGTAAAATATGACTACAATCTCTGATAAAGGCGTTGAATATCAAGGGTTGCTATGTTTAAGAAGAAGAACTTACGACCTGTCGAAAACTTGGGCTCTCTTTATACATTTATATTGATCCTGTAGAGTCTCAACTTGTCAGGAGCCACATTGACGAAAAAATATTTTTGCAAGAGCTATGTAGCGCCACAGTATGTATTAACACAGCATTATGTAATAATGTAATACATTTTCAGTTGGGCTTAAAAGAGCCCCGGGTTGAGTATCGCTGCTGTAGTACCTCATAATACCTGTAGCATTAAAGAGTGATAAAAAATATAACTTAAATATTGTTGTTCTTGATCAAAACTTGTGAATGAATAAATTCAAATAGTTGGCTAGGGTCAAAAGATTTTTTTAAATAATAAGTAAATGAACAATTTAAAAAAGTAATGCATATTTTATACAATAATTATTACTACCTTAGTTGCTCGTGGTTTTGTTTTAAAATTGCTTGATAGTCGACAATATTTTTTATAATTGAGAGACTTTCATAAAAAAATAACTTTCACAAAGTTGTTACACCCTCCACGATTTACATACATTATAAGGATTTTCAGGACAAGTAACTACTATGTATATAAAAGGGGGATATGTTGCGTGACCAAACATTTATGAAGTGATATAATTCTTCCGACTATATTTAAATATCAGCAATTTACAATACTTTCTGCTAAGAATTTGAACGCAAACAATTTGATAACAAAAAGGCCTCAATGTCTTAGGAATGGAATGAGTAATGCGTAATAGAATGACTGCACGCAATAATAAGGCTAGCTACATCACCTGTGGTTACCCACAGCTACGTAAAATGGACATCATCATATTTGAAGAATTGTATTGCTGTACGTTTTTGATTTTGTATTAGAGATTACGCGTACAAGGGACGACTGGCTCTTGGAATTCCAAATGGACCGATATTCGATCATGTAAAGCTTGCAAATCATTGGACGCCCTTATTTTGAAACCTTAATATGGTATATTTGTCATGCTGAGAACCCTATGTTCCATTTGAAGTAGATTTATTAATACAATATACTATAATTGTGACATTCCGAACTCCAAGGCTCATGGGAGGCTTGGTTTGAAACCACAATATGGATGGTTGATGCCCATGGAACATGATGGTGGGTCATTGTCAGAGGACTGAGAAGCTCAATATAATAATATAATTTTGGTCTAGGTAATACAAATGATTATGTATAAGACTTGGTTACGCATTTCCACTGTAACATAAAAGTCGAGACTCGATTATGAATCAAGAGAATTGATCTTATATAAAAGATATATTTTGCTTAGCAAAATATATGCAATCATTGAGCATTATAGTTGCAAGAAAAAAATGTGTTAAAATATAATGGCTCAATGGGCATATATTTCGACAAGTTAAACCAAAGATATAAAAAAAGTTAGTACAGATACGTAGTGAATAAATGATCAATAAAAACATCTATGTAAACGAAACAATTATAAGAAAAATTCAAATTATTTGGAAACATTCATATTAATACAGGCAATTCAATAAAAAAATTATATCTGTAATAAAAAAATTCTATATAAAGAAGCAATTAGGATGATAAAGAAAATGGTGAATATTCATATAAAGAGAAATAATCTGACTTATTAAAGTAAGGCTGAAATATTTTAAAAAAACTGTGTATAGAATGGATACTTTGTACCAGGGTTGTTTGATTTAAATCAGGCCGATTTAAATCATTGATTTAAATCGCGATTTAAATCAAGTGGATTTCCAATTAAAATCATTGATTTAAATCAATTCATGTTTTTTTCAATAAATTAAAAAGATATTTAATTTTATGCTTCTAATTCACAATGACAGAAACAAAACATTTCATGTCTGTCTTCTTAATAGTAGAGCAGTGGCCTTTTTCATTATATCTATAGCCTCAGACTATAGGCCTATATCATATAATATATCATATTAAGCTTTGAGTTAGGATTATTTGATTTAAATCAAGCAATTTGGATTGCGATCTAAATTAAGTTTTTTTCCAAGACATTTTATAATCAATGATTAAAATCAAGTCATGTTTTATCAAATAAATTGTTTATTACTTGTACAATGTAAATGGAAAAGTTAACGCAGTTCAATTTGACAATTACAGGAACGAGTTATTAATTGTCAGTCTTCTTGCTCTTCTAAATCTTCTAATTAGCTTAAGATTTGATGAACATATTTAACAATTTGCTTCTATTCTGCTTGTACAATATGAATGAAAAAGTAAACTCAATTAAATTTGACAATTACAGGAACGAGTTATCAATTGTCCGATTATCTTGCGCCTCCTTTTCCAAGCGTACCTGGTACGTCCTAGATTCGAGAGTGACCCATCTTGTAGTCATCTTTGATCAGCTGTTGGCAGCTCCACCCAGTAATTTTTTAAGGTAGAAAATTGTCATGAGTTTTCGATCCTCGCTTGGATTTCGAACTGTCACGTGATTAGCGAGTATGACTCATTACAAGGCCTTTGAAGTTCTGTAATTTTATTGTTTACTCCTTTGCATTCTTTATTAAAATGAAATCATTAAGTAAGGCAACTAGAATTTAATCAAAGACAGCATTTAAAGTCCCCTGAGTAATAGGTAGGCCTATATGTATATTGGGCTGTTTTAAAAAGTTACAATATAAAGTATGGACAAAATTTACACATTGAAAAAAGATTTTTGGTTGATAAAATATGGTTAACAATTAAAATCAAAAAAATCTGATTTAAATCAAAAAAATCCGATTTAAATCAAAAAATCAACAACCCTGCTTTGTACATAGTTATGTTCAGTCGTGCCGTGAAAGCTGTATCCTTGAGATAAATCCACGCGATATAAAGTTAAAACTTTATTATAAAGTGTACCATCAGTAATATGATTAAAAACATATTTAAAACACTGTATCCCAATCCTTCTCATGGAAGATATCATTTTTATATTTGGATTGAAAGACAAGATATCATCAAAGTAATAACATAATATTTTGGCATTCTTTCAATGATTTCTTAAGCCCTTAGAGGAAGTCGTCAGGTTTATATCTGAAGACAAAGGATACAGAATCACAAGATCCTCAACGTATTTTCTAGCATTTTTGGGGGGTCAGAAACCTCATTCGCGTTTGGTGTGTACTTTAATTCTCCTTGCAATGGGGATTAAAAATGAATAAATAATACAATGCAATACATACTTGAATCTAAAATGCGAGCTGCAACTACCGAATGTAAATGGTATTCGATACTACCGACGGTAGATTTCAATATCGAACCGATTCTACGATATTCGGTAGAAACTACAGAATACCGTACCGATCGACCATCGATACGGTATATTTGAAAGTATGACTTTTGTAGAATTCACTTAGACACATAACCATATAGAGCTTATTCCCTTCAATAGCAGAGAAACATCGTTCAACTGTCGCTTTGCCCAAGCGCTCCTTTGTGTGAAGAACTTGAACTTCGAAAATAATTAAACAACTAAACTTATAGTATTATACAGAAGATACATAAATAGACATTCAATTATAAGCTTATGTTATGCATTGAATACTAGAGTACCTGAAAGTGCAGTTCATATCGGACAATAAGAGGCAGTTAATGAAAAAAATTGCTATTTGCCTTCCATTTCCTACAAAATCCAAGTAAATAGATAATTTATATTTCAAATAATATCTAATAATTTAACCAAATGATGTATTAATTGTTCCTGTTATTATTAAAACTGTCTATTAAATGCATATGAAGAAGTAAAAGCAGATACATAAATCAATTTATCTCTCTTCTAATCTACCGTACCGAATATCGATCGATACTGGAAATATTATTAAAATCTACTGAATACCGATATAGATCGGTATTCGGTATATACGAATATCGAACCTGCGGTAGATTTTCTTCGGAATCCAGTCTGGGTATTATTGTAGAGAACTTCATGAGAAAAAATTATTGGATTTGTCATAGGAATATGTAATCATTCCAATATTTAAAGTGATTCAAATGCGATTTGGATATCCAATTTGGTGGCAATATTTGATCTTTGGAGATGGTGACAAAACTGATATAAATTAATCATGAAAAACTTTACTATATGAAATAAAAAGTACATCAAATCTTTGCATATTGAAACCTTAAAGGGAAATTCGGTTAGATACCTTACCTAAATCGGTATAGTACTGGCAGTAAAAACTCGTCCGTTCAGAATCCCAATGTTTCTGAACATTATATATTTTGCGTCTCATCAAAAATTATAAAATAATATCTCGAGGGAGATGTCCGAAGACGGTCTTTAAAGGATTATATTTTTAAAGCATGCAATTTGATACACTTTTAATAATATTTTTATGAATGAAGACAATAGTTCTTAAGTAGATCACTATTCGGCTGATTAAGTTTCGGTGAAGTTAATATATTCTAGAGCTAAACAAACAAGCTATGGACTTTAAAATCGGAATAAAAATATGCAATAGTTTTATATTTAAAGTGCTGAAAGGCGATTTGAATATCAATTGCGGTAAATAGTAGATCCTTTTAAGATGTTTAGAAAATTAACTAATCTTTATGACATTGAAGTAAACTCGCTCCCATGTATTTTGCTTACTGGGGCCTATGCAGGAATACTTAGCTCAATTTGGTCAAATTATGAGAAATTAAAATAATATTTATCTGAATTTTCATTGAAATATGTGATGACCTCTATGTATCCGTTCTTTTTTAAGCCGTATTACATATCCAATACTACTCTAAAGAATTATCTTTGGAAAAGTTTACAAAAATGGTATTAATTAGTTATAAAAAATATATTACAATAGAAGTGCATTGCTGAAATATTTTACTCAAATTAGTCTTTCCAGTAGTTAAAACGCATTCTGTTAATAAACTACTGTAAAGCGAAGTGGACTCTGTAAGACGATGTTGTACTAACACAAAAGGGCTTTGATGTTGTATTCTGATGCAGCGGTAAACTAATTTAATTGTATTACCTCAATAAAATAAAGGGACAGAGTTGAGAGAGATAAGTGTTATTGTAAGATGGGGAAGGTAACGACTGAATACTCCGGTAATGTAATACTAAAGAACCCACGATGATGCTCTCCTAGGTAATGCATCATGTTGCTATCAACCAATCAGATCGCTTAGATGCAATGGAGTACTTTAAGTACTTCACTAATGCCGGGAAATGCCACCCTTGGAGAAAGAATAGATATAAAAACAAGTTACTGCTTGACATATTGATAGTAATACTAACGTGGGCTATATTATTTAAACCCATTATAATATGATAGATTTGCTGCGACACTACCCATTTCGTGGAACACAATATATATTGTGCATCTCAATAACCATCTATATAAATGCATATTCTTTTACGTTTCCAGTCCTCAAGTTCCCTTCCTACAGGCTCCCAACTGGGTATTTGGACCCGTTTGGACGACTCTCTATGCTTCAATGGGCTATGCCAGCTACTTGATCTTGAGCAAGGCGGTCGCAGTCTGACGGGCCTGCTCAAATCCCTCTGGCTCTCTATGCCTCACAACTCATTCTCAATTGGACTTGGTCCCCCTCTATTCTTTGGGGCACACAAGTGAGATTGGTGAGTAGGAGGGAATTCATGAAATATATTTGTGGATAAAATATATAAAAGTCGAACAAATGTAAAAAAAGAGAAACTTTGGATTTGCTACAAATGTGGAAAAATGGGTCTGATAAGTGAGTGTACCAAATCGGATTCTTACATCAAATAAATTTGAATCAAATATTGTACGGAGGATATGATACGGTAAATTATCTCTGGAATATGAGTTCAAATGGTTAATGCGATTTTTATACGAAATATATATTTTTTTATCAATTATGTGAGATTCAACTTTTTATTACATCATTGATAAGAATGCTTAAATCAGAATCGTGTATTGCAAAATCCTTACCTGTAAGAACATAATTCAACATTTAGTATTTGTATTTTTAAGGGGGGGGGGGGGGGTGCAACAAACGATTTTATGCATTTTATATGGGGCTTTTTAAATAAGCCCCCCCCCCCCCAAAGTTTAAAGATCAATTGATTTTTATTAAGAAATTGTATTCGGATGCACCTTTAAAAAAAATGTGATTTAAAAATAAAAAAATATGAGACTAGCGACGTAGCAATGATGTAGAGAAATAGTGTGTTATTGATCTCTTGCCTGCTGCTTATATAGCCGTATGCAAGAGTACTTAAGACGGGGCTCTCAAGTTTTGAAGTGAGTTCAGAGTGAGATTTGGTCGACGCAAGGAGGATGTCTGGCAAATGACGCCATAAATTATGCCAAACAAAAATAATTATTGGCTTATGCTAAACTTTGTTATCATTTATTGTCTATGTGTTGTTTATTATATGTTTGTGGCTTGCTTTGAGTCATTTAGTTTTCGTTTTAAAACAATATAAATGAACAGACGACGTAAGTTTTTGTTGTTGGCGTTGTCCTTTAATATAGTTTTTAAAGAAAATTTTAAAAGATACTTTCTGTGCAATAAGTGTGGACGTTTTTTGTATTAAAAACTTTAATCAATGCTTCTTATGCCACTCCATTTTAAAATGATTGATATTTTTCAACGAACGAACTATGATATTTAATTGCGTGATAAATACAATGCGTGGCGTGTAAACGGATGGGAATGTGTGTGTCACACGCCAAATGCGTGAGACTTGAGAGCCCTGTTAAGATTAAGAACTGCTGAGGTGTGAGATAAGGAGGCGTAGTTGATCTGCAGTTAGTGAGGAGGTCAATCCGGTACAAGACCCCTGAGACCAGATTTGGATTTAATGAATCCTACTTCATAAGAAAGGGTTTAGGTTTCGAGGAGCCCATATAAAAATTAGTTCTCCAGAGTAATCGTTCGTCAAACATATAGCTTTAACGGTAAGAATTGAGCTACTTTCATATAAATAAACGACCACAGAAACGTTATTTGTTACCACCATTAAAAAATGTTTAATGAAGCTTAAAATTAATTGGTTATCCACAGATACGAAAGCTTTGTTTTAATACACTGAATCCATGTTAATATGTCTTTTTTATTTATTTATTTATTTCAGGCATTTTACAATGTATCTGCTTGTCTGGAACCATTGCAGCAACGACCTATGCCTTCTTTCAAATGAATCAAATGGCAGGGGCTCTCTTTGTCCCATACCTACTCTGGACATCATTCGCCACTCTTCTGAACTACTCCATCATGAATTTAAACGAAAAGAAGGATTAAATATGGTTTTGACATAATTTGACCAAAGTAGTATGGCTTTTATCATGACAAAAATATAAAAATATTTTCGTGTAATATTAAATCTTTATTAAAATTTAAATATACATTTTTTCCATATTTCATTTCTTATTATTTATAAGGATTTTACACTATAAGGTTAGAAGAAAGATCGAATTAACTTCGTCCAGATCATATATGTGAAAGTTTGTAATGTTCTACACGATCGTTATATTCAAGAATAACATGGATTTTTATATATACAGAACCCAAATACTAGATTTTTCTTGTCATCCACAACTTTGAAGACCAATAAAACCCTTCAATATTTTAAATTTATTATCTTTAACTATTTATTATTATACATTACATATACCAAAAGATATATGTAATTAAGGGTTTTTAGTTGAAAATCCGGTAAGAATCATAAGGCCTATGTATATAAAATAATGGCAAATACGTCTAATAAAGCTTTTTAAAGGATATATTTTAATTTATCCGCTCAAAAGAGCATATAGTTATGGTGAAAAATAGTAATATTGATAAGGCTCTAAATAAGGCAATAAAATAGTCGTAATATTTATGCTCTTAACCTTTTTTAAAAACTTGTTTTCATAAACTTTATGGGGCTAATAGCAGCCGATAGTAGATAGCGTCTAATAAACACAATATGAATCATTTTTATACCATGAACTATAAATATGATTTTAGGATGAGGCTTTGTTAGGCGAAACACTGACGTCATCAATCCACATTAAAAGTCCCCGTAAATCTAAAGACGTCAGTACCTCACTCTCTGTGACCTCATCAAACATACCTTCCAATACACTCATGAGAATTTTTTATCTAAGGATAAACACTTAATACTGGAATTTAAAAATCTCTACCCGTTCGAAAACGTGAGGATCGATTTGTATTAACTCGCATATTTGGAGACCTACGGCACCCATATGTTCGCCCTTTGGGTATGGGTAGGTTTTGGAGCTAATTTGTGAGTGAAACAGACCTTAAGAATATACGAGAGGAGAGAGAAAATAATTTTCTGTTTTGTACAAACATTCCTCATAAAAAGTTTGACTTTGTACAAAGAATATGTCACAGAGATGGTTGTTTCTTTCTCTTTTCTCTAACTCTCCTTCCTCTTTTTTTTTTTTTCCTCCCTTTACCTTGAAAAGTAAGTAGTTCAAATCAGACGAGGTCTGAATTTTTTTTCATTTCTGGTCCCATCACTTTGCAATAGCTTATTAGGTCCGTCTTGACCATGGATTCCATAAGTACCTTCC